>LJIJ01000105.1:0-291859 GCA_001718145.1 Orchesella cincta | reverse complement strand
AAAAAGAAGAAGCAGAAATCCGTTATTGCTTTGGAATTAGGGGTAAATAATGCATTTTCTCAGCTTATCATAAAGAGAAAAACCGCACACACGACATGCGTGTTCTTCTAGCATTAACTGAAGAGAGCTCTCATATACTCCGCATAATTTATATTGGGATCGTGCTCACATACGTAAACAAACCCGCAAATTATCATTATTCTCATAAAGAGTCAACTGCAGCGTATTACCGTTTCATTTGATGCATCATCATAACGAAATCCTAGAAACCTGGTTTTGGTTTCACAGACACAAATATAAAGCACAAACCAGCATCATCTAAAGAAATTGGGTGCTGTCATCTCCTTTTCTTGATTTTGTATTTGTATCTCGTATTTAGCCAGTAACATAACACATCAGCTAAATAAAAAATGAGATCCACATCGTGCAACCGACAGACAAAACATTGCACATTAATCCAATATTATATTCCTTCCTTTTCATGCGGTTTTTGAGTGCACATGCAAACCCTTTTTTACTAAGGTGTACAAAAAATCGGGTCGATTTGTGTAGGATGATGGCGCGGTTCGCATTTGGTCTGTATAATTATAACAGTAGTAGATAAGTTGCCAGCATCAAGATCAGGGCTGACAATAATGTTCAGTAATTTTTTTTGAATGAGCGCAAACACCATAATGCAGGTTTACCTGCGTGTAATATTTTACTCACTTCAGTCAGCCTGCTTCCCCGTTATGTCATTACCCACTTGAATGAATGCAGCATGCCCACATTGTTCAACTTGAACTGCTCTGACAAAGAACATGGAAACATTGTAATCTCCCTTGATAACATGGAATATGCCACCTTCTTCTGTATTTAATAGGTACAAATCATAGTTTAATTCAACAAAAATAATGATCTGCAGATGCGTTTGTAAGTCATGCCAAGCCTCCTACTCTAATGACACAGTGGTGGCTGTGTGTATACAAAACAGAAGTTTGCTTGTGATGGGGCGATATGGTCTCATGCTAATGATAATGATGATGATGACTGTGATGATGGCTCTTGTTAATGTTTTTTGGTACGATCATAATGATGATTTCTTCTAATTTTCTTCAAGTCCAATGAATGAATCAAAAACAAATCTCCCATCTTTTGAACATTTAGGTTTAAGCCTAAACCGGCATTATTTTTTACTTTATTAAAAAACCGTGGTGTTATAAAATACGAGAAAATAATGAGGCTTGTCATCAGTCCACAGTTTGGTAACTCTATCGACTGCATAACTCCACTCTATTGGGATTGGACGTTGAAAAATAGTTTTTACATTTGATATGAAAACGACAAAATAATCATTTCTTACCACTCGTTCTCATATCCATGCAAAAAGGAGCGCAACTTACAGATTTATTTATGACATGTCAACACGTTTTGTAAAAAAAACATGCATATTGCATTGTACAACTTATTGAATGAGTTTAGGTCAGCTTAACCACGACCAGTTGAAGTCTAACTGTGAGTCCGGCATTCTCAAACCACATTTAAAGGGATAAAACACGGACATCACATGCCACATTACAGATCACGTATATCTTTTGCATTTTTATTGCAGCACAAGCACACACATTTTTACGTACACTCTCTTTAAAAACACACTCCCTGTTGTGAGGAGTAATGTGCAAATTTCTATTTAAGGCATCTGCTAATATTTTTCTCAGCTCTTTTGTTGCTCGATAATAGAGAGAGATAAGGTGTGAATAATTTGGCCTTCGTGATTATCACGGATTAAAAGCAATGTAGTGTAAATGTCACTCTCAAAAGGAATAGAGGCAGTAAGAAGTAAACAAGAAAAGCTGCGTGGTGCAAAAAAGTAAACCTAATTTTGATAATGCCATTCAAACATATAGGTATGGTTGGTTTATGCATAGCATTCCCAACATTACTTTATATGAACTCTCCCCCACTATGTTTAAACACCAGAAGATTTTTAGAGGCGATAAAACACGAAAATGGAAATATATGCATGAAAAGAGGAATAAAAGGGAAACAAGGCGACTACATCTCATCCTGTGATCTCTCGCTTGGACACCTCTTTCTTTTCCTTTCTTTCATATGATTTACTCTCCTTAACACTCTCGTTGCTTCATAAAACTAGAACTCTACTGATTGTGACGATGACTTTCATCATTTTAATGCTCACATGCACAAACGGGAATATATGCAACATTGAGCATACATCTACAGACAATACGGGAAGAGACCTTTGTTGATTTCACACTCAAAACCATCATCATCAAGTGCAAAGCCAGAAAAGGGAGGCTCCCGCTAGGATTAAAGTAATGTATCCTCAAATCTACTTATTGATACTATTTAAAATCTGTCAACAGACACGTAATGTTACGCCAGAGTGCTGCACTTAATGCCAAGTCATCTCCTCTTCTTCAGTTCATTGTCAATCTGTTTTAATAAAGAAGGGCAATACGATTCAAAAGGGGGCATTTTCATAATTGTACGTGTACATATGAAATTGGAGCTATACAACGTCCGCTGCTTCATGTCAGGTTTATAATGACTTTGACTTGAATGCAGTTTAAAATTAAGTTCATTTTGGAGTACAAATTGCACTCGGTTGATGAGGAAGTGCATTCTTTAAAAAATTACTGTTTGATGATGACAACTTTTATTAGTGTCCTTCTAACCATTGTATAGAAAAGCAAAGCGTGATAAAATCAGTTTCGTCAGGATAAGGATCCTAAAAATATATATGAGATTTTTGACAAGTGAATCGATTCAATAGCATTCCAACTTGTAACATAAACACATCTGTATTTGTCACCGGCACGTCTACTCATTGTAATAGCGTTACTCATTCATTCTAATTCTAGTAATACTTTACTTGTTCTGAGTAAGATCAAGAGGAGAGTTATAAATAACATGGTTAAGTATGTAGTATTTATTTTTAAGATAGTGAATGATGATGGAAACAGAGATTGGATTTTGTAAATTCTTGGTCCATAAAAAATGTCACGCTCACCGTTACCCATAATACTTGAAGAGTGATTCTCAAAAGGGGTTGTGAACGTGAAGGTTTAGGTTCGGTTTTCTTACAACTGTAGTACATTTTCTGTTTTCTGTGAACGAAAGAAAAACACAGCTACACAAGTAATGAGCACTAACTGTCGTCGTGAAGTTTGTCGTGAAGCAATATTATTTTCATTTGAACATTATGTTTGTTTGTTGAGATGAATCGAGATTCTTCTATATTTTTTTGCTGATTCGCAAAGAAAAATAAACACTGTTTGACAACTATAAAGAAATTGAGGAATGTTCATATCATATTTACAACCGCCGAGCTACACTACTGAGAATGCTTCTTATCTTTGCTGAAACATGAATCATCCATGAGGAACCACCAACAAAGTGGAAACGAAGCTGAAAAGCTACTTACGATCGTATTACAAGGTTCATGGCCAATTTTAATTTACATTTTAAATCCTTTTTCATCTTCAACTTGATGATAGACACCTGCAACATGCTGCTACTGCTGAATGGAGGAAATTGTACATGGTTTTTGTACCTTACGTTTGTGCTGCCAGGTGCTTGCACGCTGCTATGCTCCTCTGACCTTAATTCCACTATACTTTAGTTAGCAAGTTGCAAGAGCATTAGAATAGAATATGCAGACTCCTCGTAAAAACTACAAAGGATTTAGCAAAAGTAATAGAAATGGGAAAGTGTAATAATTTTTATGAGTTTTATCAAACATGTAATCTAAGCATGTATAGCCAGGCCTAGCCCATTCAGCAAGTTTCTATCCTCGGGTCTGAACAAGTACATACATACATTCTGATATCCAGTTTGGAATCGGACACACACATACATACATACATAAAAAGTGACACTTAAATATTTCGTTAGCTTCTTGGCGAACAAAATGCATACCATTTGCATAGAAAATTTTGACTAGCAGCCTAGGCTCAACTACTGTATTTGTACTATTTCTCCTCTGAACCATCATAATGAAGCACATTGTCCAGCGACACACACGGTGACAGCTTGACAAAAGTTGGTTGTAACAATGTCCAACTATTCAAATGTGATTTGTGTAGATTTTTACTTTTGAAGGACTTTATCTGATTCAACCATGCCACCACTATATGAGTAGAAATATCCGATTTCGACCCTAAAAATAACGGATGCCTTAGAATAAAATTTTGTGATGGCCAACAGAGTGACAATGCTTTGGCGAGCTAACACTCGCCCCGGCTAAGCGGGTAAGTTGAGATATTATGGCTGGGGCTATCTAAGAGCTCGATGACGGAATGCGATTTGCGCCTTCATTTTTCAACGAAACGAGCTGAAATTTTGCACAGCAACATTTCGTCAAATTCTGCAGGGGGGACTTTGCTTGTTTTTCAAATTTCGAATTTGGCGCCAAAATTTAAACTTCAACTTTTTTGAAATTTGACTTTTAAAATATGTTTTTACAGCAATGTTAGTCTTTGTAGCATAAATATGATGAAAACCAACGTTTGCCAAAATTTCGAATTTTAAAAAGTGGCGCCAGACGGCGCCACCTGTTTTGAAAACTTTTTCCAAATAGTTGATTAAAGTCCCCCTGGGAATGGTGTAAGAAGTCCAATAAAAAAATTTCATGCAAATCGATTGAATAGTTTTGAAGATATTAGCATTCCAAGTTATCAACTTTGGGCCTCCAGGTGAGGATTTCATATTTCTCGCACGGAGTCTTCAGATTATCTCCCGTCTTGATAACTTGGAATGCTAATATCTTCAAAACTATTCAATCGATTTGCATGAAATTTTTTTTATTGGACTTCTTACACCATTCCCCAGGGGGACTTTAATCAACTATTTGGAAAAAGTTTTCAAAAACAGGTGGCGCCGTCTGGTGCGCCACTTTTAAAAATTCGAAATTTTGGCAAACGTTGGTTTTCATCATATTTATGCTACAAAAGACTAACATTGCTGTAAAAACATATTTTAAAAGTCAAATTTCAAAAAAGTTGAAGTTTAAATTTTGGCGCCAAATTCGAAATTTGAAAAACAAGCAAAAGTCCCCCCTGCAGAATTTGACGAAATGTTGCTGTGCAAAATTTCAGCTCGTTTCGTTGAAAAATGAAGGCGCAAATCGCATTCCGTCATCGAGCTCTTAGATAGCCCCAGCCATAATATCTCAACTTACCCCGCTTAGCCGGGGCGAGTGTTAGCTCGCCAAAGCATTGTCACTCTGTTGGCCATCACAAAATTTTATTCTAAGGCATCCGTTATTTTTAGGGTCGAAATCGGATATTTCTACTCATATCGCATCTTGCATACAACGTCATCCAGTAATTTGAATGCACCAAACTCCAGTCATTTTACTTAGAATGTTTTTCCTGTCCACTCCTCCATTTCTTAATCTCTATATAAAATATTTTTTACACTTGACACTAACAATGTGTTCAATGTAAAAGATTTATTTAGAAACTTGAACAAGACGTTGGGAATTCATTTTTAAATGTTCCTTCGTTAGCACAATCCTTGTCAGCTACTTCTCTACTTTTCATCCCTTTGTCAACAGGGGTATTCGTTCATTCATGGCATTGATGACATTGAAGAAAGCATCTATTTAGTTTTCCACTATAATACAACTTCCCTTGTCCTATGTTGCTAGTTCTTGTGGGACGAGAAATGCTTTTATGAAAAAGGAGCAGCACGACTAAAGGTTTATGGTACTCGTAGGTGTGATCCATGAAAGTGAAAAGTTGTCCCAATCTTTCGTTGACAGTTAAGAACACTCTCAAAAACTTTTCAGCTTGTGTACGCTTATAATGACAAAGTTGGTTTGTTGCAGGTTGTGTTAGATGACAGAGCATCATGGTAGAAAGAGTGGAATGGAAATAAGCATATTTTTCCTTCTTAAAAAATATTCAATAAGGCGATGCATCCAGTAACTAGCAACTCATCAAAAGTTTTCTGTTAAACTTGGCAAATATGTGTACGTGAATGAATACATGTCTTTTCGAAAGGAGGTAAATGTTGTAGTAGCGTCTCCCAACAAAAAAGTTTCGGAGAGAAGTTGGGTAGTAGTGTTATTATTCGGGAGTGAAAAAATCTGGGCTTGCTCGACTCATCCCACACGATGAATTCTAGTCCCCTTGTGAGTGTGTATCCAAATGAGGATTACTATTATTATTGCAAGAGCCACATACACATCCAAAAGAAAAGTTTGAAACGAACGATGACAACTTTTTAAAGCTTATACAATCTTATCTTATAATGAGGATATCGCTACCAATACTCTTTTCTGGTGGCTTGCCTATAGTCTTCTTTCTTCTGCGTTAGATTGAAACTTGAACGAGTAAAACTTATCCAATCCCTTTTCTCCTTCTTTCAAATCATATTCAAAAAAGTTACAAGTGTAAACTATTGTTACATGTTTTTGTTGGAGATGTGTCTTTTTGTTATTCAAATTTTTATTATGAAAGCTTATCACAAGAATGCATACCCACTTGCCTAAAGCACAACCCTGTCAAACTCGCTTGTTTTCCTGTGTCTCCAATCCAAATCAGCAAAGAACTGAGTTTCGCCTAATTATGAAAAAATGTAGAAATATTTTGACAATATGAAAACGAAGGGAACACGAATGCATGAATGAAGGAAATTGATTTACAGCCAATCCAAGTAGCTCCCGGTTAGACCAGACAAGAATTCGCAAGGAAAAGTGAAATAGGACAATTGAAATCAGTAAGGCCATAAATTTAGTCATGCAATATCACATAAAAATTTTGCCATTTATCAAGCCATAAGTTACAATGCAAAAAGTGATGACATAGCGTTCCACTTGTGAAGGGTGTGCGTCGAGTTTAACGTACTTACTTACACTACAGTTTTATTTTACGAACCCAAAATGTATAACTTTGGCTAAACTTTTTTCAAGCCGATGTATTTTTCATTAGGCATCTTTAAAAAGATAATAAATTTAATCAATTCCAGTCTTTTGTTTATTAATTAAGCAATTAATTACAGCCCTGCTTTCAACAAGTACCTTTCATGTCTCCTTTTTAAAATAAAACCATTAATTAAAGTATTAACTGGTTCCTTTCCCTCCGCGTCAAGATGAAAGCGTATGTGGAGACTCTCCTTGTATGGCCGAAAGAGAACCAGCACACGCGATACGAAAAAGTTTAACAATTCTCATCATCATATAAAGGTTCTGATTGTGTTGCGACAAACTTACGCTCATTGCTTCTGTAAAGCTCTTTTCAAACGTTTAGTATGAGTTACGTACATTGTTTTATATATGCTTTTCATCAGGCGATCAAACAAGTGTTGTGACTCTTCTAACGATTAAAAGGATAAGAGCAAAATCAAAGCCCGTGAGTTCAATAAGGAATTCAAAAACTGTCATGTAAATTCACTTTTTACAATGTAGCAGGGAGCATTATATGGATTTTTTATGAGAAAGAAATGAAAATGAGAGACAAGAAGTGTAATTTATGTAATATCCATCCTTCATTCTGTAAACAAGAAACTTATTGTTATTCATTCACAGGGATTCATCCCATCGCATCATCACCAGCCTTTCATCTCATCTCTTTGCTAAATTAAAATCTGCTCTTGTACCATTAGCACTCTCAGATACATACATACACACACAGGGTTGGTAAACAATGCAATGCCATGATAAGAATGTGTGACAAGATGGAAAAATTGCAAACTAGAATGGAGAAGGTATAAAAGGAGATGAGATGAGAGGGGTGCTGAATTTCTTTAAGAGAGGAAAATGATTTTTCTGAAACAAGTTGGTTGCCTCTCTTCTTCAATTTGTAATTTTACAATGCGTTACGTGAGTAGCTAAATAAAATGGTTTTACATCGCTCGCCTTGTTTTCCTCTTGAATACGAGGCTCATAAACCTTTCCCTACTCCAATGACAACACATTAATCATTAAACTTTGCTAAAATACGTACGCCTACTTGGACCTGTGAAATAGCTGGTGGATACATGGAATTGAACACAAGTTGCCGCTATGTCTGTCTATGTGAGCGAACGCTATCGCATTTCTTCACTCCTTTTGCTTTACTTTTTGCTGAACTATCTAATAAATTTATGTTAATATCTACGTACATGGAAAAACTATTCATTACGTTGTATCTGTTTTGCGAAAATGTGGGGATTGCAGTAGTGCTTCCGATGGAATTATGCTACATTGCTGAAACTGGGTGAGTTATCAATTTTTCTGCGCCAAACCAACTTTTGCCCAAAGTTCTACATAAGCGTATATACCCATGTTTGAGCAGGAAGCTGCCCGAAATCGGTGTGGAAACTGAAGTTTTTTATGGATAGGGTACCTTTATATTCATGCCGCCATATATTTGACTGCCATTGTTCATTAATGACAGGAAGCAAGGAGAAAAAACTCAAATTAAACGGGCGTCCAGTAGTAGTCTATACAGGGTCTTAGTCTTATACGGGCACATATATATTATTCAGAATGTGAGGAGAGCAGAAATACGTCAAGCAATGCTTTATCTTGTCTTCTCTGCATTATTTCAAGACATTGCTCTTGCTCCATATAACACAATTTGCAATGGGAGCCACGCTGAATAGTATGTTGAAACCCCGAAGTGATCCATCAGATGAAATCCATTTGTGTACTTTGGTACAATTCCCGTTTTCTCCGCTTAATCCTTTTCTTCTGTAGGAGTAAGTATTTAAGAATCAAGACGACATACTATTCCTTTTTCTCTGCTGACACTTATATGCTCGATACTCAGTCTGCTGGAATGAAACACGGATCTTAAATGGTGTTTCAACCGAAATCAATCGGAGCACTGAATCCGCTGTTTCTTCACCCCCTTTTTGTTACTGACATTATCTTTCCAACAAAAAATACCCTATTCCTATCCCAGTCTAGTCTGAAATCCCTATATAATATGCTCCACTCTTTTCTGCACTCCAGGATGGCTGCTAGGGAAGTCCTCCTAGTCAAGACTCCAATATACAACTTAATCTTAACTAATCTCATATTAATTCCTTGCAAGATTTACTATTCGTATTGCGTAGATAAATGTAGACGGGAAAGGAAACAAGCATCTTAAGACTTATGCCTTCCACCACCCTCCCAGTTTTAAGTCTTCTTTTACAATGCTTTATAGCAATCGTATATAAAAACACCAACTTCATTTCCTGTTTCCCTCTCGTAATATTCTTATTTTGCTCTGGTTGCTTCGATGGTTCAAGGGCGTTACCCTGGAATAACCATATATACTCCTGTCTGTACTATCAGAAAATAAGAAAAGTTACTTAGCAGAATCAAATCAAGCTCAAAAGCGGATGATTCATTGCAATTGCTTTTCACTAATAATTATTCTTGCATTAAGTATCCTTACTGTTGACATGTGCTTATATGTGCTAGAACAAGTACAAATTTATTATCAATTAAATCGATGCGCAAACATATTTTCAATAAGCTAAAAACATGTTTTCTATTCAAAGTCCGACTGTGACTGAATCTGGAACACTTTTTTTGTAATCAAATCAAATCACCAACAGGAAAACTTCATGTAAATCTGGGCGACTTGACATTCTAAAAGTGCAGGGCGTAGTAAAGTTTGTTGGATAGTGGAAAATTGTACCATACCATGATGATAAGAGGTCATTGGCTGGCTTGGTTTTTGGTTATTGTACCAGTCAGTCAAAATAAATGTTTTTACCGTGGTTGATGATGCTGTCAACAAATGACTAATCACCAAAAGGGTGACATTTCCATTTTGACAATGGTGGCCTCAGACAAAATCATATTAAAATCATATTGTTCTGCGCCACACTTTTCAGCTTATGATGATGGTGAAATTGAAATATTCATAAATCATGTTTTGTCCCAGCGGGTGTTTTCTTCCTGTTGTACATCATGATGATGACTACGACAATAAAAAAGACGTGGGCTTTACCATATATACTCTCCTAGGTGGAGTATTGTGATATTTACACCCAGTTCTCAATCAAATTCAAGATACATTAACAATATGAACTCTCTGACAACGCCGTAACATTGTTCACATTTTGATAGTTGATGGGCATGAGCAGAATAAACGAACCAACTCCCGTACTTTACTTGTTGGTTATTATTATTATTATGGATTTGACATAAGCAGACCATCGGTATATAAAGTATTAATATGTGATGTCGAATCCACTTATCTTTTCAAAAGTTATACTGCCTGATCATCGTTTTCTTGTTTATTCAACTTCTTAATCAGAGCACGAAAAAATACGAACAGAACGAAAAGTCAAAATGAACTTGCAGTTTACAATAATGGTGTGTGACGACAGTCGAGTCGAGTAGATGGAAAAAAATAAAAAATGATGAAACGACTCACTGCACCGAAAACGATGGTGACGATGATGAAGCGTGAATAATCCATTGCTAACTGTGCAGTAAGACTATTACATTGTCATTTTTGATTACAGTCACTGTAAATTTCTGCTGCATTTCTTTCAGTGACGACGAAAGGTAATAACTTTAGTGTGCAACTCTGTTTACACAAGTATCATTCGGTTTCATTAGTTGGATCTCTTCTTTAGTAAAATCACATGATGCAATCCATGGTCATTGTCCACTTCATCATTTTTCAAGGAATCCACCCTTAATTGCAGGGGATCCGGAGGACTCTACAGTGTACCACAAAAAAGCATATACTTCTCTTTGAATAGAAACCCACTCATCGGAGTCTTGTAAGAAGAAAGAGAAAAGAATAAATGAGAAGACATGCCAAATTTAGTCGCAAAGAAAATTGTCACAGTGAACTAGAAGATAAATAGAAAATGGTCCAATTCGCAGTTGCTGACTCACTTGGTGGCTCAAAAAGATATTGCTATAAATGATGACGCTGATAATGATGGTCTTCTTCAATCACGCCAAGTCATTTTAAAGTTAATCGTGCGTTCAAGTACATACATATACCTACATCTATATTTTATCATTACTTCGTACTCGTATTTACTTTGAGTGAGTAAGAATCACAGCGTATTATTATTGCAATATGCTCTATACTTAATATTGCTACTAAAAAGATTGTACACGGTTATAGAATCATTTATCCTAGCACATTTTTGGCACAGCCGACTGAATTAGCTAAATTGTTTTCATGAGAAATGTGTAACAGGAAATCAGTCTTCAAAGCGTGCGTTAAAGCTTGCTTGTATCCTCGAATGACGCTGAAAGGCCGGCTACAGCAATTGCAAGCTTGTCGTTCATTCGTGTCATTACATGCTGCTAAAATGTAATGACCTGTTTCAAATACATTAATTATGTCAAACAAGCTCTAATATTTTATGCTCAGCAGCTATATGTGCTTGACTAAAAGTGAGATGCGAACAAATGTTTACAAGGCTGTGAACGACAACGACAGTCAACTTTCAGGTTGCAAAATAATCAAAAATGGATTCAATTTACTTTTTTAAAATTGTGCTTCAAATTTAGTGGAATAGTAGTGTAAAACGAGTGTTTTAAGACTGCATTTGAACCAGTGACCTGCGACGTAATAGTAATGTCTTCAACTGCTTGCAAATCACTAACCTAGATTTAGATTAGATCAAGCTTGTCGCAATTGAAAAACTTTAATTACTATGCAGTTTCACGTGAACTTTATGTTATAATAATTAGAAATGACAAACAGTTATTTTACTCATTCAAGCATAAGTTACTGCTATTTTAATTTAAATTATATACTATTTTGCATACGTAATTATTTTCGAAACCAACTCGTCATTAGTCCAGCGATAGTTTTAAAACGCATTTACATTTGAACACAAACAAAAGTAACAATAATATTTTATGTAATTACGGAAATGTATACTACCTAGCGTGAGCTCTCTCGAACATTGATAACCATGTATAATATTTCCTCTTCTAGTATAAACGTTTCATTATCTATGGCATCAATACCTACATGACCTTAAAGCTAAATGCGAAATTCATGCTGACAAACTTTTAGGTATTATATGCTATTATACCGGCCTTTACAACCTACTACTAGTAGTGATATCATCTAAATGCACGCACAAGCACCTGATGCTTCATAATGTACACGTTTTTTTTTATATTTTTTTCAAAAATTAGTTTATTCCATTTCAAACGTGTAAATTATATTACGTAACACATATGAAGGCCTCAGTTTCATCATTCCATTGTTATTCATGATCTAATACAAGAGCAGCAATCTTGATACGGCGTTCTAGATTTTAAGTAGCGATCAAAGTTTCATTTGAATTTGCATAAGTAAAAGGGTTGCCAAAAGCTTAACGAACAAAGTTAGTTCGATATGACTTAATACTGCCTACACTTCAGGTCGCATATACGTCCATATTTATATAATGCAGTTAAGGAAGCACTATCATCATAAATGATTTCTTTCGATTATCCTATTATGAAGGGAAAGGTGCACACATTTTTAGCAATACCGAAAGTACTCTAATAAAAAGGAATGCTTTTTAAATGTGCGAATAAGAATGCAAGTGAGTCGATGAGTTGCAAAATTTTCTTTAGAGATGAAAAGTGAGACGATGACGAAGGTAATGGGACACAATACCAACCTCTTATCTTAAGTAGACGTGCTCATAATTTTGCATAATCTGCATGCATTTAGCCAAGGGCGTAACACGGCACTCGCTCTGATTATGCAGTCAAGTCAATGAGAAAAAAAGTGAATAATGTGATGAGACTCGCTCAGTCAGTCCTTATTCATTGATACTGGGCCTGTGTATATGATGATGAAGATCACCGCATTATATATTTTGCGTCAGTAGATGAGCGGCCCTCCACAATATTTTGCATTTGTATGCACACTGCTTGCACAAATAATCGCCGATGGGTAATTTGAACCATGGGAAAGTGAAAGTAAATTGAGGTTGATCTCAAGTTCTGATTTTTGTTTCAGGAGAGCCACAACCACTTTTCTGTTTTTGGATTCAAATTAATGGAATATTGAGCTACCTTTTGAGTTGAACCGACCGACAGCACTACGGCACTCTCTGGGATAGTATAAGAATGAATGAGACTACTTTTAGGCAAACAATTTAATAATTCCTCGGGGATAAATCGAGTGCCATGTATGGCACACGTAATAATAATGAATTATGCCAAATATCTGTGCTTAAAGCTGATTAGATAACATCAAATTTTTAGAGGAAGGCGGGATTCAATGATCTCTGGATCACTATACATTTCCCTTTAGTGTGCTAACAGAAAATGAATGTGAAGTGAAACCATATTGAAATTACAGCCATTATAATATGACAAAGTGCTAATAAATCCTGGCCACTAACAGCTTTGTAAAAAAAACTACGTGCCATTACCCAATAGGAACGAACTGTATAATGGGAACTCGTACCAGTTTTATGTGAACATATTAAAATAATTACTAAAACCTCAGAGCCAAAACAAAATGTTAGTCAACCTCATTAATAGCAGTCACAAGTAGTTTTCAAATTTGGTTCCCACTGGGCATACATACAGCTTAATACCTCAAATTTCAACCTAAAACTGGATTTGAATTTGTGGCTTTCACGATTTGGTACTTGACACAAGTCAGGGATATCGCACGAGACTAGTATTCAGTTTAGTGCTTAAATTCGATTTTTACATTTAATTTTACTTCCTCTTACAAATCCTAAGAATTTTCCGCTAATTCAAATAAAATTACTTTATTCATGACATGCGTGGATGCTAATTTGCGAATGGGTCATGTCATTATGAATTGGTTAAACACCCACACACATACAGTCGGTTTGTGGTATGAAATGAAACTATGAAAGGTTGCGTCGGACTTACAAGTACCTTTGAATCTTTTCTGATGATGATGAACCCTTTTTCTAGCAAGCCACTATATTGACGAATGCCATTTTATCACGACAACGATCACGATATCGTCATGGTCAGATTGATGAGCGTGAATGCATGTTCAATGTATATGAGGAACAACGTGAAGAGATTAGAAATACCGTGAAAATATTGGTATGATATAGTAGATCACAGACCGTGTGCAGTTTGAGTAAACCGCTATGAAATTTTATTGCATTTATGCGAATCTGAAGAATTTTTGGGTTACTGTACGTAAATAATAGTCCTCCGACTGCAATATGATTTTATTGTCAGAAAACACATATTTCGCACATTTTGGTGAAAAAAGTAAAACAAGAATGCGTGGAATCCCGTACGGGGCTATGAAAATATATGTGCTGTACACATCGTTCTTTTAGTGCTCATGTGGGCTAAAATGCTCACAACTACAATTGTGCACCGTCCTTTGGGGACATACAATATTATGATGTTGAATGAGCTACGAACTATAGAGCAGTAGCGGCCGGATGAAAATTTCAGCAGCACCAGAGTTTTTGCTTTGATCATTAAGTACAAAGGTTGCCAGAAACATGACTTACAGCAGCAGCCCATTCCTATTTCTCTATTGTTCGTCGGAGGTAGTGATTGTAGTTTTTTGGTTATATGGGTCCCCGAATGGATCTTTATACCTAGTAACGCTACTTTATAATTACAGATTAACGATGCGATCTTACCTACCTCTATGGAACATCAACACACAGTGAATTTCGTGCTGCTGCACGAAAAATAGGCAATGACCAACACAAAAAGTTTTTTTTTCGGTTTTGCATGCGAGGTGGTAGTTATTTCGTTACTACTCATTACTCACATCTATTTTTCATTATATATGGAATGACAGAATGACCCATGAATTAGTATGTGAGTAATTTGGAAGTACATAGCTTGAATGGATAATTCCATATTGTTAAGATAACATAGTAGATATACAGTTTGTAGATGGTGTAAAATTATACACCTAACGGAATCCACTATCTGATGTACAGTAACTTAGAATGTTGTCATAAAAAATATGATTTAATAGGGCAAACAGTACCCGTTTGTGCGAGAGAATGTTACTGATTGTAGATCTTACAACGGATTTTTTTGCACGCTTCCATTCAACCGCTGGGATGCTCCGTGAAAAGTATAAATGGCTGATAGACATCATTACCTGCAATAAAAGAAAATCAGTTAAGTTATTTTTTAGGGAATCGAAAGCTTCTTTCGTTCATGCATGACAAACATTAATTACTGATACCGACTACATACAGAGTTACTTGAAAATTTGTGCAATGCGTACAAAAGCAGAGACTTTCCAGCTTGTGAATGGGAGTGTCGTGATAAACTTTGTGAACAATGAAATTGGATTAGTGGAACTTTTCAGAAATTCCTTCAACATGAAATTGAACAAAAAGACTTGGAATTCCTAGCCACATTGTTTTAATTAACTTGATAAAGTAGACCAAAATCTTCACCGCATGAGTACAGAATGAACATGATGATCACGCGATTAATGATTGCAGCGTAGTTAGACAGAGATGCACTAACACACTGCACGATTAAGCCAAAGGAACTGATGAATTAATTAGTAATCTTTTCTTCTTCCTTTGCGTAATTGGGTATTAGTATATCCTATATACTTTGTCAATGTATATACACATCTGTCGACCCGTTTTTAACTGTTAGCTATACCTGCGGAATCCAGGAGCAGCTATACAATTTAACTTATAGTAATGTTTCCCCATTTCCTAAAACCTCCTTCACGTATCATGTTTCAGACGTGGATAAATATCTTCATTCAGTTCTTCCGAAATAAAGCTCAAGGCCGGCAATCATTGTTTATGTTGTCTTCTGTCACCGTGATAAATGTGATCATGACAAGAGCATCTTAATCAAAGCAGGAAAAGGTAAAACAAGAGAGCGACCTAATTAAGTCATTTTGGGTAAGACCAGAAGCAGGCAAGCGCAGACAGAGTTTTAGTTCGGAAAGCCGGTTTGCCCCTCACCGTCTTTCATCAGCGTATAGATGACCATCTCGAAGACCATGATGGGATCGTGCATACCAAATGAACGTAAATATCTCTTTAAAAGTCAAGATCTCGTTCGTGGGAAATTTTTCTTGCTGGGCTATCAGCATCATTTATCTTGCAGCAGGGTGTGTGAGGTGAGTCAGCGAGCACACAAATAAATATTGAAACGAAAGTGTATATACCATTTAAAATGTCACTGTCTTTAAACCATGTAGGTACAGTAATCTTTAGACTAGAGATATCAAATCATCATCATAAACCCACTGACTGGGCTCTGATGTGTTTATTGTTAAACTTGTTTCAAACCCAATGAAGCATAAAGAAATTATAAAAAGTGTGCACGAGAAACCGCAACATTATGCATGATTCATGATTGCTGATATCATATGGTTTTGAGCTGTGGTTAGCAGTGGCAATGACACCTTATGGCTTCTGTTACATAATCTAACCTCAAAAGACTTATGTTGGGTATCTGTATCAACCCTGTTGTTATTATTATTATCCGCAACTCGTCTCTTGATTGTCTTTTATTGCCAACAATGACGCAATAAATTTTTATTCACATTCGTGGAGTGTTTGCCGTGCGTATATAAATTTCTCATTTCTCACTATCATTTTCGCATTAGCTGTCCAAATGAGGTACATGGATGAAGGTAGTAAGGTTAACCATTCGCAAAGAGAGATTATGAGTCAAATGGCAGATACACACGCGTGTTTTAAAACCACCTTAATTCATAATTAGTTCTACATTTACTTATGGATTGCATCATGTCATCTAATGCACGCTGTTTGTAAAAAAGCATGGATCCGTGCATAATCAATCTTTTTAAGCTGGTTCTCTCTATTAAAATATAATGTCATCAACTAAAGCTGACAACAAACAAATCCTCACTTTCAAATTTTCCAAAAGTAGACATGCTGTTTAATTAGGTGATCTTGAACTGATTTGCAATTGCAATGACGATACAAAATCTGACAATATGTATTTATGCTTGCTAAATGCTGACTAATGGAGTGTACACAAAATTACTAGTTACATTACATCATCGACAATGGATTGATCTATCGTTTGATATTTTCTTCTTTTAAATTGTATCAAAATATATTGACATCAACTGTCTTTGTATGTCGGAATGTCGGCATCTGCTCGGCTAAATAGAATATTAATACGTGACAAGAATGGACTCAATCGAACAAATATTTCAAAACAAGTATTATAATGACATGTGAGTAAAAGTGAATCAAATGGGCAGTGGGCAAAGACTCGTCATTTACCAGGTTTCAAGGTTTGACAGGAAGGTTGAAGAGCAATGTAACGTCTCATTCAGCTTCAAAGTTGATAGGTCACTTTATTACCTGCCAGTTAGCGCTGTAGATTAGGTGCATACTAATAAACGACTTTGTGAAGATGTACATGGAACAAAAAAGCCGCATAACTTCACCCCATCTTAAGTATTCGAATCGGTTTGTTCAAGCACTTTGGAGCAGTTGTTCACTTGCATATAAATGTTGCCGCGGTCCTTTGCAGTATCACTGTAGTGCATACTAATGCATATGCACGAGTACAAATTCATCTCAGAAACAAATTGGATTGCTTTTGCTCTATCGACAACTTGCAATTGGAACGCGTGGATATGCATAAAATTGTAGTTATTGCCTCCATAACGGAACGTAAACATTCAAATTAATATTTTTAAAATTCACTTTTCCTATTTACCTACATATAACGGACTCTACTTTCAACACATTTTTGTAAATTGAAGTGTTTTTACGCAGATTGCCACTCGTATATATGTTATGTTATTTCTAAACTGCACAAGTCGAACTCGTGAGTCGTGTCCTGAACGTAATCTGCTGTTACAGAAAGTTGTATGCTTTACCAAAGTACACTTTATGTACTTATAGTGATAAACTGCGGAAAACGCGGCTTGGAGCAAAAAAAACTCATTGAATAAAAGATCAAAGGATATGGGGCTCATCCCATCAAAGAGAATGTATCTTCCTGGGATCTGGAATTTCATGAGCATATATGAGTATGCATATATTTTTGCATGCTGCCTTGTATTTTCTGTTTCGTGTAAGACCAATGGGAATACGCATGAAGTATCTAGGTTTTGCGTACACTTGTCCAATGTGTGTGCTGATGATGAATAAGACATTAAAATGTTACAAAATCCCTGGTAAAAAAACCAACTTGGAAGACTGATACCACAACCAACGTAAATTATAAGGTAGAACTCAATTTTCTGTTATGTGCATCGGTAGCGTACTCGTAGTACGAGTACGTGGGCTACCGATGCACATAACATGCTGTAATTCCAGTTCAGATGCATCATCGTTTGGTGATTGTTTACCCATTTAACGGTTTACACAGTCGACGGACTAAATAACTTTGGACGGGTGTATACAGGCACTCGTAAGGATTGATAAGAATTTCAAAGTGGGTGGCTTTAGAGTTTGATGTCATAAAAGAGTTTATCCAAGGATGCTTTCTGTAACAGTTTCCGTCTCTGCTCTCTCAGTTATCTGCATAAAATTCCTCGAGTCTTTGCATCAATTTTTTATGTATTAAAAATGTCAACTTTTCCCCCTTTTTTGCTGATTAAATATGCATAAATAGAAGCCCCTACTTGTACAATTCAGATTAAAGGACGTATTTTTAGAAGCAGTGAGTGAAATGTCGGTTAAGTGGAACTCTAATGTACGCATATTTTCTTTCTCCATATTGTATGACTCACGAAGTGGAATGATGTATGCGTGAGAATATCAAAATGCTGACTTTTGTCATCCATTTCATTTCTTTCTGAACCCAAAGACGTAGCATCTTTTTGTGTATTCAAATTTATTTCTTTGAGTTTTAATATTCGAATTTAGATGTATACATATTATATGCTTATGCTTTCACTTCTCTTTGGATCTCCTGTAAAATTCTTGCTGTTTAGCCTGCCGTTTTCATCATCATTTTACTCAACTTATGCTCGATTAGGTATCTCAAAAGCGAGAGAAAGCAGTCGGTCAATTCAATGCAACATATTGTAGCTTAAAAAACTCGAGCCTATCATCTTCCAAAAAAATCTACATGACTATCGTTGTACCGTTATAAAAGAGCTGAGAAAATTGCAAAGAGGTGATTATTATACCATCTGCATCGGTTAAATATTTATATTATTCAGAAGCCAACGGTGAACGGGTCCTCGTATACTTCATCCATTCTGTGATGATTGCTTTTTGTTTAAATTTTGATGCTTTCTTTCTAATTTAACAAAACGTCGAGATGAGTTCTACTTCAGAAGAGTACTAATTACGGCAGTACGAATTTAGGATCCATTATTAAAATTAAGAAAAACTAAAGCGCCAGTGATATGTGAAGGGAAAGAAAAAACGAGTAACCCCATTGTCGTGCTATATCAAAACCAACAATAGAAAAGTTATGATTATACAGAGAACTAAGAACTCATGAGCTTTCGAAAAGCTATATTGAAGAGTCCGTCATATTTCTGATGACGCCCTTTACAGGGTGGATGACTGCTGGATATTATAATATCAACATGAGGATCAAATCAAGGAAGAGCGATAATTCCGATTCATTGTTTTTGACTCTATTCCACTTATTGACCTTACATGTTTTATTTTCTTCCTACACGGCCCCATTCAAAGGATTTGGAACAAATCTTGCATTGGTAATGAATTTTAAATGGCTGAGAAACAAGTTCAAAATGTTCAAATGATGCTGAAAAGAGGTGGTGCACACGCACAATGTGGAGCATCTGATGTTGTGATGTGTTGGTAATGATGGTGATTACCATCCACATCTCACCCGTTTTGATGAGTGGTTTCGAACATTAAATCCTTTTAAAAGTAATGTACCCAGTCTGGGAGAGCCATATAAAGGAAAACAATGTGCAGAAATTGCACTACGCTTCCTCCTTTTTTCACATCCCCACTGCAATATGCATTCTTGCATAAAGTCAGAGAGTTCAAGTTGTCTTTTCTCTTGCCAAGTCAAACCAAGTTAGCAAAGCACCGACTTCCTTTACGGAATAGTTTTCTTAGGAAGAAGAACACTATTTTGTAAATATTATGAGGCTCACATACTAACCATACGCATGAACTCCCTTCTGCTCAATCTTTTTTGAAAGCGTTCATCCATCGTGCTTAAAACATTTTGTGGAGTGAGTGAAGCCTTGTCCATCTATTCTATCTTGGCTTACGTAAGATGTGATGTGATGATGATGATGGCAACACTACATTGCTGTTGCTGATGGTATGGTTCATATATATATGCATTTTAATCCTCTTGCCCTTTAGGGATTCTCATTAGATTCTCATTGAAGTAGAAAAAAATGGTATACGCCTTAGCCTTTTGGTTTTCAGCTTTTACTTCACTTACCCATCAGCCTTTTTCCTGATTTTACCTAATGCATATTATGTATACATTAGTTATAGGCACTATCAGCACAGCACTCGTGTATAACGATGCAGTAGCATAGAAAGCAAAATACGAAAAAAAATCCCAAGAGTCGTTCTTCTATCTTTTCTGGAGTGAGTATTATGTAATGTATGTGCAAACGAATTTTAAGACTGTAATGCATCTGCTGGTGAGTAAAAGAAAGCATGAATGTATTTCTTGTGTTCATTTTATAATCCGATTGCTTATGGAAATGGTAACGGCCCTTAACACGCGAAGGACCGTTTGCCCGGCGGGGGTCCGTTGCCCGCCGTACCGTTATCCGCGGATTCAGTTAACCCCTGCATTAGCCCGTTGTACTGTTACCCGGCCTTGACCAGTTAACCGCGGCGGAAGTTAGCCCGAAAACATTTAACCGCTGTGGAGTAAGCCGCATGACAGTTAACCGGCGGTTTGGTTGGATACACATTGAACGACATCCATATTTTCGCATATTACTATCTAAGGTCATCTCACCGTTAACATGTTTAGAAAAATATTTTTGTGACAGTTATTACAGAACTTAAACGGCAGTTGAACGCACATCCGCAAAAAGATTCATGATTTATTCCGAGACATAAATAAGCACGTAGATGCGCATTCGTCTTCTCAAACGGTTTGTCTGGGAAGCTGTGGGCAGATAAAAAGTGTTCGTGATGAATGGAATCATTCTTCTCAGCAAGATTCCGTTGGCAGTAAATAATCCAAATGTTTATTTAAAATTTTATCGACTCACAGTATCTAATTTAATCTTATAATACGTGCTGGCAGAACTCGAATAAAAAACTAAACACCTGTACACCGGAAATCCATGTACCTGCCAATGCAATGCAAATGTCAGAAAGGACACATAATATGCCAGGGAAATGATCAGTTCCGTGACAATTTTAAATGCTTTAACGCATTTTGAATTTGAGTGAAAAGTCCCGTAACACGACTTAATTTTTGTCATTCCCACGCCACATGTATTCAGCAAATGGGGTGCCGAAAGTGGCCTCTGCTTTTTTTTATCTAATCCATACAAGACTTATAACAATCGAAAAGCTTGCAGTAAATTTTTATTAAAATCTTGAACTCATTTGTCTCGTAATTTTCAGGTGCAAAACGCGTAGTAGTGGGGAGTTAACTGGCAGACACAAAAAGCAAAAAACAGCCCATGTGAATACAATGAATAAATGTTTATCTGCTGCTTGCTAAAACTTGCAGCTTATGTAGCCAACCCAAACCGCCGCCGCGTCTAACGTGTCCTATGCGACGTCAACTCTAAGCGGGCTCTAAATGCTTTTCGGCTAACTTCCCGGCCTAGTTAACTGTCAAGTGGGTCTAAACAGTACAAACGGACTAACTAGTCCAGCCGCGGAGGTTAAACTGATCCGCGCGAGATAACGCTACGGCGGCGCAAACGGAACCCCGCGAGGGCAAACGTACACTTGTCCTTCGGTGATAAGAGCCTAGACCTATGGAAATGTAATCCTGTTTCTTCACACCTCACAGTAAAGCAATTCGGTTGCGCATTATGAGTGATCTCTGTGAGACAACCTCTCTACCTTTTGAATGCTGGATCATGCATCATCCATCATCATTCGCTGTCGGTAAAGTCATGCACGTACTATGTTATTTATTATGCACGCTTACTACAAAGCATCACCAGTCCATCAAAAAAGTTGGGTTCTGCGGATCATAATATTTTATTTGTATGAAAATGTCTGGAGCTTATGCAGAGTTTCGAGTAGGTAGGTGGAGATGCTGTTACACATTGTAGCAGCATACAAACGTAATGTCATTACATGTACAAAAAGGGTGGATGATTACCTTCGTTCATTATAATAATTTCATTTCAAATAAAGCGTCTGTCGGTCGGACGGACTTTTGCTTCCCTCGTGGGCTCACCCTCACGCACCCTTTTGATATTGCTTACGGGTTAAACACAAACGTAAAAAAGAGGGGATATATGCTAAATGTGCAATTTTAGTCCATTTTTTTGCCCAAGGGATCGTATCCGTACGCTCACAGATCGTAGAGAATTATGAAGCAACAATTGATATGACAATCGTCATCATACGATGCTTGACAGATAGCTCTCTAACTAATGGAGTTTCAATACAGCAAAAGAATGGGATTTAAAAAGTTCATTATGAAAAGATGTTGATCTTCTTAAGAGAGATGAAATAATCCATTCTTTTCATCTTCCTAACCGATTTAACAATGTTAATTTCAATAGTGATGAAAGATGTTGATGAGGATCATATGAACTTACTCCTACATGCAAATAAGCTTATAGAGTTTGACAGTAGAGTACAGAGTCTGTACATCAATATGCAACCCCAAAGACAAAATCAATGGGAATGATGAGCGACCAATAATGTTCGCCATTCAGTAAGAAAGAATTTTACACAATGTTTGTTTGTAAACGAATTAACAAAGATGAATGCACACTTTTGATGAGCAGTTCATCTCAAAAGGGTTTACTTTTACAAGTATTAATATCATGAAGAACTGCGACTACGAGCAAACTACCTACGCTCATACATTAAGTAAAGAAATGTGTTTGGAGCCCGGAGGCCGAGTGGCTTCATAAAAAACTAGATGATGATGAGTGATATCGATGTGATGGTTGATGGGTGCATAGAAAACTTGAGTCATAATAGAAATAGTAATAACAATAATAATATCATGTAATACCACTTCTCAATAGGTTTAAGTACTTTCATTTTTTGTGCACGCAGAGGCTGAAGTAATGGGCATTTATTGCAGTGCAAGGAGCAAAGATGAAGAAAGTAAACAAGACAACTTCATCAATAACTTTCATCATCATTCATAACAACAAAATCATGTGTCTAGTTGAGTCTTGCATGCAGCAAATCTATGGCGAGCATCTAATCATGAGCTCAAGAGTTTGACTTAAACTATCATCTTCTTGACTCGACCACTCGACCTTCAATACTTGAATATTACATGCATTACATTCAAGCTTAAGCACATTTTGATCTGTGTTTTGAACTTAACATTTTTCTTTTCAGTCACAAACACCTGGATAGAGTGACACGTTTATTTTTTGACAGGCATGTACTTCTTTCGAAGTATACCATCAAATAAAAATCATTTCAAGTTGTAATCGTGCCAGGATAGCTGATGACTCAGATATATATATATATATAGATATTATTTATTATAGATAATATGATATTATTTAAGACAATAAGAAAAGAAATAGAAATATAGAGACAAAAAAATAATATATATGATTAAACTGATAAATGAATATAATCTTTTAAATATATTCTATAATTGACATACAACAAAACAGAGAAAGCATCATCAAAATGATAATATATAGTTATAGAGAAAAAAATGTGACGGAAATATAAAGAGATATAATCTAATATAAAGATATACCAGACACAAATAGTAAATACAATAAAAATTATACATAATTATAACCACGATATAATGATTGAAAGAGAAAAAAAAAAAAAAAAAAAAAAAAAAAAAAAACTAACTTTATTCGAACTTCTCTTTGGCTCTGTTAAAGATATACTCCATGTGTTTTTTGTGCGCTTAGAATGATCTCATCATAAAAAAATATAAGATAAAAAATATAGATACATAAATAAATTATAAATGAAAAAAAAAATAACAGCTAGAAAATAAATAAAAAGCGAAAAAAAAAAAAAAAAAAAAGAAATAAAAAATTGATAATATAATAAATATAGAAAATGAATGAAAAGATACTGAATGAGTGTCAAATAAATAAAAGTAAATAGCAGTCGAATAGCCAATTATGAATAATATTCACAATCAAGCCAGATCGATAAGACCACACTGCTCCTTAAAGATACACCCGAGCGAACCCTAAGTACCATGAAGCCTACATCTTGACGAAACCTCTCTTTTCCCCCATCCATTCCTCTTACCACTCTGTCTTCCCCATGCCGTTCCCTATCGCCGACGACTCGACTCGCACCCTTGGTATCGAAGTCCTGCCTAAATCCAAGTCTACATCACAACTCCTTCTCTTCCAACAACGGCTTCTCCTTTCCCTAATGCACAAGATTGTCCCCGCTGATTCGTGACAGCTTCTTCTTTCGCGATCGGACAATTATGCTAGAATATGTGCTAAAGTCACACAGTGTTCTTATCATTGACCCCTAGAAGCACCGACCACCAGTTTTCCTCTCTCTCCGTGTTCGACTTAAGGCGTCCCGGTACATACCCATGATTCCCTTGAACCATGAAATGTACTCATGGACGTGCTCGGCGCTAGTCTCGTGTCTTCGTGATCCATTCATGTAATTACACTGCGCTGTAACCATCCAGCGGCAGCAGCTATATGTAGGACAGTGTCAGCAAAGGACACATATTATTATACATGTATGCAAAATTTGGAGACATTAACGGTGTAGCTTTCTCCTTCTCTTATCCCTTTAATCCTCCTGGCCTACGACTGACAAGTAGCTCAGTCAGCTTGCTTGCATCCACTCATTCCATTCTGCCAGCGTTTGTACACAGAACATTTTCAACGGAAAGCCGAACAACGTTTCAGACATGATTCGAATATTATTATGTTTGAGGAAAAACTTAAGTTGTGGAGTGATATATATATAAAGAAATACACATTCAGTCTTACAATTTTTTATGCTACCTGTATATAACGCATGATGTGGGTGTGTGTTCATGCTGGCATATTCACTTTTCAAGTTTCTTATATAAATTCACGGAAGATGAATTTTGCAAGCGGAACTCTTATGGTCAATGCAATGTAAGAATATGCAAGTCTCGTTTTTGTGATGAAACATATCTGCTGCTGATCTCTTCCTTGATCTGTTCAGATTGTGCTATGATAATGTAAAATACTTGTTGGAATATATCCTAATCCTCTTTAGTATGACAATAGGGTATATATCATGTAATATGTACATAATTTCTAAGCTATATCTAACTGCTATAGCCGCATGTAAGTAAACACAAAAGAAACAGTCACAGTGAATAGAGACGTCACAAGCCTAGTAGGATCTTGCAAGGAATGAAATTCAGTGGCCCGAATCTGATTTGATATCCACGCTGCTTCCTTCTCCTGTTTCCTAATTCTGGTTTCTTTTCCCGGCGGTGTTGCGACGTTTTATACATGGAAAGCAAGTGGGCATGTATACCTAATATACATAGTATTTTCTTAAATATACATACATGCAGACATTGTATCAAAATGCGCGTAGCAAAAGTGATTGCATTACATTACTATCAGCATATTAGACACAAGACATTGCAATCTTGTTCAAATTGTTTTCTGAGCTTTAGCTCACTCTCACACATCCCATCCCATACACGGTGGCTGTATATTTTTTGATATTGAGAAAAATTCTTTCAGGGCCCCATCTCTACCTGGGTGCCTAATAGGTACTACCTATTGTTCCATGGTGTATAGAAACCTACATGCGTACAGGCATGTATGCATTTATATTTGCTTACCCATACATTATGCACAACAAAAGGATCTGAGAAAATGCGAGCATAAATCGACTGCTTTTCATACGACGAAGCGCTTGTGGCATGGCAGTGCGGCATATCTCTAGACAGTTACCACATTGAACCGCTGAGTTCCTTTTTATGTATGCATCTTGTAGTGAAAATCCCATGAAAAAGTTGTCAAGCTAGAGAATAAGGCTATGTGGAATCAGTTACATTATTACGATCATCATGTAAAGTGGGAGAAAATAGGTTTTCCTCCGTCGACGATGGGTTTGATGTCTCGTGGTTTCATGAAACCATCTTTTTCTGCTGCCATCAGTTTAATATTTTACTGAGACTCCGATTTCGTCTCCACACATATTGCTTCAGAAGTAGGAAGGAATAAGAAATAGCTTGTACATGTCATCGTCAACTTTACTACATGTGAAACATCGTGTACAGATGATGATAACAACAACTGTGATGTAAAAAATGAACATGCACGTTTGAACGTTTGAGGAGGAAACTACTCAAGGGGCCGAAAATCATCAGCAGTCTAGAGAAGTCAAGAACGGAAAACTTGCTGATTGCACAGGGCGTCAATTGAGTCATCTGAACCACACCGATTTGACAGTTGCAGTTGTATAAACCTTGACTCTTCACCTGCATTATGTATATATAAAAGTACCAAAGTATAGACAGCGTATAACGTTGCTATATCCTTATACTACATAAAAATTCCAGAGAATGACTTTGATCCAGATGGATGAGTCTTAAAAAGTGTCTTCTGTTTTCCCTTCCAGTCAGACAACTCTTCATTCCTCCCTCTCGCAATTAATAGGAAAAAAATAAAAGCAATTTTAAATGTTGTTCTCCTGTAATAAATGGTACTGCACGTGGTAATACCATACATACAGTGTAACGTGTGCATTGTAGTCTATTGTACTTGCTTGTTTTCGTTTTTTGAATTACTATTTACTACATGCGTATAAAGATACTGGCTTACATTCATGCATTTTCAGCATATCATTAGGAGTCGACAAGCGCATAAATCCATGTCTGTTCTGCATTATTCAATGAATTACTACAAGGCATTTTTCAGATGAAACAGAATTAAAAGACAGAGCTACTGGCAACAGTAGCAAAGTCTCATACAAAAGAAGCGCAAACAAATTGTGGAAAACGTAGAAGAAAAGAGGAAGACATTTTCATTGTTGGACTCTAAGCTTGTTTTTTTGAATTAAAGTCAGTCAGTCAGTATCACGGTCATAAACGCATATTATAACAACAGATTTTTGAAATGTTTAAAGCATACATTTACATACATTTTTCTCCTTGCCAGATTTTTTCCTCCTGTTCATAGTAGTTCGTGTATCATAATGCAATTTATTTTCATTTGCTATGCATTTAACTTTGTTTTCATGCTTTCTGTCTATCTAGCATTCAAGTGCTCAGAGCAAAGTAATTGTGAAGCGCATGCAGAAGAATGTCCTCTATAAGTGTATGTACATATAAGATTATCTACAAACATGCATAGTTCCTTGCTATTTCTCACGTTTTGTATTATTATGATTATTGTGGTGATTGCTGCTGATGGTGATGTGATATCTTGCCTTTTCTGTTTTGTTACAGATGCAGTCATTGCCATAATATCATTATTACGGTCATCATCATCTACAACATCATCAAATACAAGTTGATGACGATGATGATGATATGCGAGTGCATGGCTATGGCTATGTGTTTTTTTTATCTTACTGTCTTCATTTCTTTCTTCCTTTCTCTAGTTCTCAAATTTTACAAGCTGTGCATACAATGTTATGGCTGCCTTTATACTGGTAGTTTGTTTGTTTTGAAAAAATGCATTCAGATAAGGAAATCAATGTGAAAATTCCCATTATCCTTGATCGGTGATTTTTAAAAGCTGCTGAATTGCATTGCAGATGCGTGTGTCATGTCATCAAATGTCTTTTTATACTCCCAGAATAATAACAATGCACCATTACACTCAAGATTAGTTTTGTAGGCTGAATGTTTATAGATGTGCAACGGTTGGCCACGCTCGTTATAAAAGACAAAAAGCGCAGAGCTGTCAACAACATCTACAACAGAAATGGTGACATGGTTTAAACTAGTGGGACTTTATGTGATGATGGAAAGCACTAATGCATGAGTTCGTATGAGTTTTTAAATTTAACATTTCAGCACATGTGCATAATTGGTGAGAAAGACAAGAGAATAAAGAAACAAATTTATTATTACAAATTTTTACCATTTACTATTTTTTGCTGCGTGTGCTTTGTTTAGAGCACGGTTGATAATTAAAACGTTCTGTAAGTACAATTTTTAAAAGTGTGTTTCAAGTTTCAACAACATTGTTATCAGAAATGGAGGATTGCAAGAGCAGCATGAAATCAAGTGAATTTACATCTGCGTGTATTATGCACTTGCACAAACATTCCTCATTACGTCAATTAGCTACACTTGGAGAAGGATGCTAGTAATAAAATGAATGGAATTCATTAGTCACTGACTTGATTTGACTGGGAGCAGTTTTTAAATGACAAGGAAAACCTTTATGAACAAAGATAAAATGAGAGATTAGAGGAATATGCATGTTGTTGTGACTTGCGTTCGACAAAATAGTCATAATTATTGTCACTTCTTGTACGCAGTTAGTTTGGGTCTGAATATTAGCTATATTGAAGTTTTTAATCTGGCAGGCAGGTGCTGGCTGCTATGCAATGCAATGTGTGGAATGACATCCTTTAGAAAAGAAGTTACACTGATTAACAACGTTTGAAAAGAAATGACATTATCCCTTAAATGTAATCTCCATTTAATATTTAAGCTAATTATTGAAAGAGCGTGTGGATATTATGTATATGTTTGAAATAAAGCCAACTGAATCATTCAACACGCAGGTTTATTGTGGTTTTTCAAGTAATAACTCCAGAATCAAATTCCTTCACCACCACTCTAGCAATTTGCTACGGAACATGATGTACTTCTCTCTGGTACAACTATAATAAAATCCAAACAACAATAAAAACAAGTTCTTCGATTCTTCAATTTTATACGTTTTGTTAGGAAAGCAATAAAACCAATAATCCTATCACGTACGTATCTCGCATGGAATCTGGCTTCAAACAAGAGAGAAGAAATAATAGAGACTTTGGAATGTGGTAGACATGTAATAATCATTTGCTTTTGTTTTAAGCAGGAGCGTACGTCCTCAATGTGATTATTATGTTTGCAGGTGCATGATTTTGTGTACTTCCAGCCAGACATTCATTCTCAAGCACATACTTGATACTTGTTACAAGAAAAGGAGCTCCCAATTCATCTTCAGTAAGGATCCAACTTCCAAGTCGCGGTAACATTATACAGTAGGCAGTAGTTTTGCCCATAAAAACCATCAAATTTGAACCAAGCCCAGAGACGAAAACAAAACTCATAGAACAAAATAAAATATGCATTAATTATCTCCGAACTGGTAGTGATATTGCCAGTAAGTAGTAGCGTATGGTTCTTCATAATAACCTTCTAGTTAGCATATTCTTTGAATATGCGTTTTCTTTATAAAAACAAGAATATACGACTAAATGGGGAGCATAACATTGAGCAGCATCTCTTTTCAATGTTTCCTTCCTATAACAAAATGAACCTGGCATGGCATCTCAACTGGAAGATTATCATCATGTTACTTTTCTCATTAAATACAATCATACGGAACCTGTTTTAAATAACACATTTTCATACAAAAAAGTACTTTGCTATTTTACATCCGAGCCTACTTATTTCATAAAAGCTAAACTTTAAACTGATATTTTGGCTAGATTACTGCTTCTATCAAGGTAAATTGCTCAGCTCAATATGGCATGCAAGAAGAGAATGGTTCCATTTTGTTACGGCATCATTTCATTTTATATAAGAGTTTAGGAGCGTAAAGTGCGTGCACACTTCAAGAAAACGTTTTTGATGTGATGTAAGGAGCTAGCTGATGTCTTGACGGAGGTACGAAAAATGCTCAAAAGACATTTTATCCGACACCATGTTGTAGATTCTTTTAATACAGGCACATGTCCATAACAATTTTTGTCATGTACATTTTATGATAATGCATCAAGTAAACAACACCACGGAACACGAGTATTTATTCATAATCACAGATTGTCAGAGTTTCTCTTGTGTTCTTTGACTTGATTGCTTTGACATCACAACATTTCAAAACAGCGATACGTAGCGATAGTGCGCTTCATGGAAAACAAGCACGAAACGGGAAATTCGTGTACATGTATTATACAAACCATGATAAAATTTTTATTAAACGTTATATTGTATTATTCGCTTGAGTTTTTGGTGAAACGAATGCCAAGAAAACTGTAAAAAAGCTACAATAACCTGGATAGGTGGGTACCCTATTGTACTACCTACATGCCTTCATCATATCATCTGGATATCTAATGGTATGGCCAAAAATTCATTTTTTCTTCGTGATAATGATCATCATTTTTGTTTATAACTTTGCTAAAATGCAGCAATTCTATGAAATGGCGATAGTGCCGAGTCATGATACGTTTTTTTGAGAGGTCGCTCCGAGTGTTTAAAATTTTTGAGAAGGTGCCAGCCTGACAGCTCCTGTCACAAAAGCTCAACAAACCACTTGTCAGAGGAATTTTCTGATTATTCAAGAAACGAATCGGTATTATAAGAAAAAAGTATCATCTTAACTCGGAAAACTTTATGAGCTTGCCGGTGTGAATGCTCTGCTCTTACAGTTTAGTTATTGTAATATGTGCTTTGTTGACTGTTATGTTGGGTGACACACCCCAAAAAAGTTGTTGAAGCCAACAAGAAAAGATTGGAGAAGGTTCAACACCACACTTTTCAGCTGCTGCCTTGATTACCATGCACTTTTTTTTGCTGAATGCCAACATGTCGTGAAAGTAAAGATTTTATATTTTAATACCACACGGTGCTGCTGGTGTGGTATAAAGTGCATGCACGTGGATGCACTCGTAGTTGGAACTTTACCTATAAAAGTAGATGAAGAAGTCACAAATGGAAGTATAATCATTCTCACAGATAAGTGCTATATACGCCTCTCAGCTCGTCTTACAACATATTTTCTCCGCTCCAAAGTACTTTACCCCTCTTATCTTTACAACTCATATTCATATTCAAGCAGGAAATTAAATTATTTTAAAATCACTACCAGAAAAACTCGTAATCAACATTTGGTAAACAAATTAAAACAGACATTTCGCGAAAAAAACGCTTACAAAAATCATGCACACGCTCCTAATTTACTGTCAAGGTTAACATAAAATTATGATGAAGGAATGTTGTATCATCCTCGTCTTCAGTCTTAAATTAGAATAATGCCAGAAACACACGTATTTAAACAACTGGGAAGCCACTCATTTCAAACTCGTTGGAATTTTTCCATGATTGCAATGTTGCAGTAAAACTTTAGTTGGGAACGTCTCAAATGTATGAAAATTTAGTGATACTAAACGAAAGTAGTTTGGAGGAAGTGTTCAATAAATACTTCCTAAATGAAAAAGTTTTTCCCTAAATTCATTAAACACTTTAAGGCAAGCATTGTATATTTGTATGCATATCAAGATTACAGCATAGAAGTAATGTAAATGGAAGTGTTCTGTACGAACTGTTACACAAGCCCAATTTACAAGTGTTGGTTTTATTGCTCATTCATGAATTACAAAAACTGCATCAGTGTTACAATGCATATGCAATGCAAGAACATTCCATATATATAGCTTTATCAGATCCTCCATACTAAATGCACGCAATGAGAATTGCCTTCAGCTATAAAAATTTTCACGAAAGAACATCTACAATCTACATATATGGCAACTGTGCCCTAACTGTGTAATCGTAACAACAATGCAAATGCAACGCTCATAATGTTTATACTTTTCCAGTTCAATTCCCGTTTTATATTTTAATATTGCAGGAAGATTTCATTCAGTTAGCATTTTATTTAACTTTCTGGAACAAAAAAAGCTTCTTCATAGGTTGTAGGCACTCTTTTAACTTTTACTTTCTTTCGTGAAGCTCAAAGTATGAGTATAAGTATGGGCTAGTGTAAACATTATGAGGACATTATCACATGACTTATGTACATTTCAGCTCTTTTTTCTTACGGGCAAACAGCAAGAAGTAGCTTCATGTTTATTGTTGACTGCTGGTACTGGTTACTGGTTTGTCTTGTATAAAAATATTAAATGAGCAAAGAAGGCAATAGGCTCTTTGCAGACAGTTGTTGTGTTGCAGGAGCAATACTGGGAGAAAACTGCTCAAAGCCCATTAAAATAAATCAAAAGCATACTTAGCTTTTGGGTACATTTGAACATGGGAGAAAAACACACAGATCACATCATAAAAAAGGTTGCGACTTGAGAGAAATCGAGACATAGTGTCTGGGACAGACCTTATGTATGTTGTGCAGTAATATCAAGGAATTTTATGTCGTTTCCCTTATCATCGTGATGTACTTAACACATGATTTGTATTGTACTTTGGAGGATAATAATATTATGACACTGTATCAGAGTGCGTGTGCCTTCAAATTGCGTAAATAAATCTGGTCTCGCGTTTTATTACACGGCTGAACTTACAGAGTAAAAACTGGTAGAATAATATGGAATTTTTCACCATATCATTTAAAATATTAGCTTCTGCTATTCTGCATCTTAAAATAGTTATGGACAAACGGAAAAAATAATTGCATAAAAGTAACTGCATTTTTGGTCGGTGTTGAGTTTGTTTAGGCGTGTATATTGTGTTGTCTTTGTACATGGCACACCGCTACGTTTCTTCTGACGAAGACAAATATATTTGCGTATGCAATTTATTGTTTTATGTGAAGATAGCATTTTAAGCTTTTATAACAATGCGCGTGTATTGCAACAACATAAACACAGTTTGCTACATCACAGCAAACATTATAAATGTCAAGAAAATGATGTTGGTCTTATTAAATTATTAGCAGCTCGTGATAAATTATTGCTCACAAGATTTAAATGAGCTTTTTTCCTTATATATCCTTTTTTGCAGCGCTTTGAATTTTTTACATCCAATTTCTACTTACTTTGCCGTTGGGATATGTACTAACTGAGCCAAGCCTATTTGGTATATATATTATTCTTGCTTGCCTGCGACATTGCAAATTTTATATGGCCAAACTTAAATGGATTTTTTAGTACAGGAGATTCACCAATGTATTCAAACCATTAAACGCGAGAGAGTATGGTGAGAAAGAAAATTTCAGGATAATCTTTTGCTGAGTGCGTGGTGTCATTATTACCCTTGGGGATTTACTTTGGCTTTAAAACCGTACTCTTACAAAATGCTCGGTAATACTTTAACCACCCACCCTCTGGTCCCATTCAAATCCGCACTGATACCCAAATGAATAATAACAATAATAATTTGTACGCGTCGAATGAAACCGCAGTTTTCATCTGCCTGTGTATATATGTATAGTTAAAATATATATGCATATTATGATAATCATGACTTTATGTCGTCAGTTCTATTCTTGACTAAAGATCTCCAATTTTTCAAAGTGCGGTTAAACCAGCATTCGACTACAGATGAAAGGAGAATCTCATCATGAGGCTTCATTTTGACTTTCGCATTTATGCAGCCTATCTAAACACATGCATGCATGCATTTTACCTTTTTATCGGTCTTCATCATCTCAAATTTACGACGGCAATTCAAAAGCCACTATTTTGGAAAGGGCGATTTTCAGGAAATGAATTGTGTGTAGATGTATATAGTTACTCTCTAGCTATATAATACAAGTCAACGCTGACGTACAGACAGTACACATCCGCTTATATTCAGTGCGATACTGAACAAAGTGAAATGAAACAATTTAGCAAAGCAATTTTTGAACTAGGGAGTGAGTACCTAACTCGTATACGTAGCACCCACAATTTATTATAATAATTGCAACAACGATGCCGCTCCATTGTATAAGTGAAATCTGCAACGTCGCCCTACGCCCTGAAACTGCAGCCACTTACAATAATTCATCTTCACATTATATATGGGAGATAATCTGTGGGAAAAAGGGGGAATGAGCTCTTCACGGTATGGGAACTGTGAATGTGTAACAGGCTGTAAATGGTTAGATCTCATTCATTTGTGTATCCGGTGACAGAGTCGAGGTGTGTTTTGCTCGATTCGCGTTTGTTGTAGTAATCAGCAAAAATGTAAGCAACCTGTGGCTTTGTGGTTCAGGTGCTGTTACGGGAACTATGTCAGTCAGCATATGCAATAAAGTAGAACTTATTCAAGGAAAAGTGATAATAACCCTGCTGCATTGATAAATATTTTGCCTGAAAGTAGCACCTTGATATAAAATATTATCCGACTTTTGTTTTGGCTACATCCCTATAAACACGATTTAACTTCCGCAAACTAAATTCGCATAATAAAATACCACTGTGCGTGAGTGAGCTTAAATATATGTAGAACAACAACTGCAGCCTTCAGCCACAGACTTGTCGTACCACTTTTGTTTATATTTCGAAATTAAAAGTCAGCTAATTTATACTGTATAAATTACATTATATGAAATTTATTAATACGTACATAGCCTGTAAATAGCTTGATTAACACCCCCAATGAAAATAAAAGCATTCCAAACAACACATATTATGCGTTCCATACTAACTTTAAGAACAAATTGAAACATGAAGTCTTTTGAATGCGGTTTTATACTATTCATACACGACTTGGTTGACCTCAAGTTCATCACATCATATGAAATGGCCATTATCATAAAAACTGATGACCACACGAGCACAATCTCTGGCAAAGTTGGACTCAGACCCTAGACGTGGTCGTTATGTCTATATTAGCAATATTATTATGTAGAAGTCCCTTTCAAACGAAAGTTATATTCTTGCTCATTACTTGTATTGCATTCTAAGCAATTTCCATAAATTCCTGGGAGGATAAGAATGGCCAAAGTCAAGAAGAGCATTGCCTCACATGAATATAAAAAATGGAAAGAAGAGGATTCATTCTATTCAAATAAGCCTGCCATTATCTCCTGTTTTTACTGGCTTTTTGCTTTTTATTGTACATATGACGGTATTAAGATGACATATTGGGTCGTTGAATGACACTTCCATGACAGGACACCCAAAGGGCTGAGTACTCACACAAATTCACATATCACCATCATCAGTTCGTCTCCTCCAAAAAAATGAAGTGCTTTCAACTAGTCTTCCCCAAATATAGAAAGGGAGTACATGTTGGGAAAAAAATAAGTAGCATTTTGTATACATTACTCCCTCGTGCTAATATGAACTTGCTCATGCTGGTTGTCTGATGTATATGCTGATGCCTCCATGCTCTGCATATGAAAAACGAGAAAGGAGAGGTGGTTTTATGTTATGGCGAGGCTAATAAATTTCCAGCACTAATTTGCCCAGAATGTAGTCACTCAGTCAAAAAGGAAAGATATGGGTAAGACTAGGAAAAAAGATGATGTAAAAGAAGACAACTCCCATTGTCTTACGGCTCCTCATTGAATCATCATCATAGAGCTGCTACATATAAGAAATGAAAATTTACTCCCTTATTGTTTTCATCTTTTTACCATATTATCCGTACATCCTCAAGAATTCTCAAGAGACTTTTTGTGAAAAGCAGTTTTTAAAAACGTGTCTCTCCTATTAGCTTTCAAGTGGACGGACAGATGAATGAAAAATGTGCATATTATCATCGTATGAATACGTCATATTAATATATAAAGTAGTGTACTCATGTAACATCATATCAGTATGCGTAAGCCTATCTTCTTTACTCCTACCTACTCCACACAGTAGTATATTATGTGAATGTGCGCCGGGAGGTTGACGCTTATTGTCTGCCTTAAAAAGTGGCTGACGAATTTCGTACTTTACATTGTTTTATATCACCCTCGTCGTACAATCCTATAAAACATGCAGTTTATTTGCATATTATGAGAAAATATATTGTTTTATGCATGAGTTACTACGAAAAATGCTGGTTTTTATTTCTCGTTTCGAAATGCTTAGTGGACACAGTTTGGAGTTTGTAATTTGATGCCTTTTTGCTTGTATGTTTTACTCGAAAATTGATATATTACGTAGGTTTAGGTTTATACAGAAATTTTCGGCATTTTTGAATGCAGAAGCTATTGTTTTTGTTTGATTAGCTAACAATATATACCATACCTAAAAAAATTTAATTATTGTCCAAGAATATGCAAGAATATTGAATACATAATACTTCTGGTTTTAGAGTTGAGTGTCTTCTTCTTACGTGTAATTGGCTATTAGTTCAAAAATGAAATTCAAGAAAGTGATCATTAAAAATCTCGTCCCTAATTGCCCAACTCTATAAAAAAAATCCGCTACAAAATTTAGTTAATCATTCTGATACTTACATTCTCCGTGAAGATACTTGCCTGCCTGCTAAAAAGTTTCCTACTTGGTAAGCGTTTTAAAGTTTACTAATTAGCGCACAATGTTCATACTTTCCTTTTCCAACTTGTCTTATTTGGTAACAGCTTAAGCGTTTTAGCATAATAATGTGCCATTCATTCAGAGACTGTTTGACAAAGTAAACCCCAAGCAAAATAATGCCTTTTTTATCATTTTAGTTAGCTTGGTGGTGTGCCGTTAGCCAAATGGGACAACGTAAAAGAATGGGATAGGCGACTGTATAAACGATGTTGCGGATCGACACGTCTACTTTATCAAAACACTGTGGTCTATCATGTTAATTACTATTTATTTTCTTAAGGCCAATTAAGGTAGCTTCCTTTTCAAATGGAAATGCATTGAGAATGTGAACCAAATGAGTGCTAATGCTTTAATTATAAATAAAGTTGCGAGAGACAAGAATAAAAATGCATTTTTCTCAATACATCAAATCATTGGAGGAGTTTTTTCCCTTTTCAGCCAGACTTTAATTGCAAATCATCTTGTGTCATGCTGCAATTATGAAGTATTGCTCCATTCTACGGATTCTGTTGACTCATGGACGTTTTGCTTGATTGACCGATGTGGTAGATTAAGGCGAATCCCATTGTTTCTTAATTCTATTAGATAGACGGTACGCTCCCACCAGTTAAATATTACAAAAGTGATTGCGAATGATGCAAGTTTTAAAAGGAAACGCCAAACGTAATACTATATCTAACTGTTAAATAACAAATTTGGCATGAGTATTAAGTACAAGGCAATAAGACTCTGAATGTATTTTGCATTTGGCAAATAATTTACGTAACGACAGCTTTAATTGCTTACATAATAGAACTGGGATCCACATTTTTAATCGAAACTATATCCTAAAGCTACTATCTGTATTTGAAAAAAAGCTTGTTACAAATGTCTCTATTTTACTCATGAAAAGGAAACGTCTAAATCAGAAGAAAATAAATGTTCAGAGCACAGATGAATTTATCTCTGTCCCGGTGGTTATATAGTAGAATTGTAGAATGAATGTATTCTCCCTGAAATAAGCCGTAACTTTAAACGTAACGTAACTCTTACCCAAATCAGCAAGTAAACTCTGCAGGCGTTCGGTATCTTTTCACTTCAGTTCACATACTTATACTTGTACAAGAGCCTGGAAGATTTTTTTACCTGAAATAAAAACATACAATACATGTAAATCATGTCCATACAACATTAATGCCTTTTAGCCGAACATGAGACTACCCAAATACAATTTCATGTAACTTTTATGTTCATAGCTGCAAGCAAGGACGATGGTGCTCTGCTCGCATGTAGGTAAATTGTTTATTGAAATGGATACTCCCTGAAAAAAAAATGATATGAGCGAGATCTCAATACTCGTAGCACGCAAGAATAAACGGTAGTTTTCTTTTAACACATGTTTGGACACCCTCTGGTTTACTTGTGACCTGTGGTAATGTAACAACACAGCCAGTAAGCTTTTCAAAAGTGAAATCTTCTGACAATCGAAATTCTGCCAGAGGATATTAGGTTTTAACCTGATTGATACCTGTATCCATTTTGAACCTACATACACATGTGTGTGCAACGAAATCTCTAGAGAAATCCCATTTACTTTCACGCAAACATCAGGTAAGCGCAAGCAACGGCAACTGCTTCACTTCCAACTTTACCCTAATAATAATAGTTGGATAGAGGTGTACTATTTATTTATTGAACATACGGCAAACATTTTTATCGAAATCCAATCAGTTGTTTTTAGACTGGAGGAAGAAATGAAGCAATTTTCTTAAAATAACATCATTGGCTACCATATGAAATTATGGTATTTTTCTAGGGGAGTCTTTCTAGGGCTCAACCAGAAATGAGAAAATACATGCGTTCATGTTCCAAGAGCCGTTTGTACCTACGTGAGTGAGTGCATACCTATAATTCAACTGAGATGAACGCACGAGAGGGGAAGGATTAAATTAGGGGAATTTTTTGAATCGTGGGCTAAATTGAAAATTATTAAGCAGCCTGCCTAATTAGTATATACCACACACGAATACTCCGAGGATGAATCTTGGCTCAAATGAAAAGGGAAAGTTACAGACAATAATAATAAACGGAAACCGTTCTTTTCTTGATTACGTAGTACTTGTTATAAGACACCAAATTAGAATATATTACAGATATACTCAATTAAGGCATGGAGATACTTTCTGGATCAGGTTACAAGGAGGAGGTTGATAAACCTGTATTGTATTCACAAGATGCACAAGCTCAGCAGCAAATTTCCTCCATGAGCGATTACTCTGTACGTTCATATCTGTCAAGTCTCATACCGTAATCACATTAATTTCTCAGACGATTTTGTGTGTAGAGTAATTAATTCTTGTTATCTAGTGAAACTAGAGCCATTAATTTGATTTATTTGACACTCTGCTTTACAACAACGGGACATGCAAACAACAGAGTTGAATATTTTGGGTAAGGTAAAAATTGATGTTTTGTATGGCTCAAGCAAAAGGAGGTCAATTTTCACTTAATGATATCTACAACTGGTCAAAATGCTGATTTCCCATCACTTTACGTGCAAATATGCAGACATTAGTCTAGTACATGGTCCACGTACCCAACAAACATGAATTTTCTTGGATATTACTACGTGATCACAATCTTCAAGGTAAATAAATTGCTGGAATCACAACTCGACCGTGTAAAGTCCGTTTCATATCGCTTCAAGCAAACAACCATATCATATCCAACAGACCTTTTTGTAGCTGTTATTGTAGTTGTAGCTCCAAGAAATAAAAATGTTGGAAAGGTGTGTAATGGGAATAATAATGGTTATTGTGGTAGCGTACCCTAAATGCAATAACAATTTTCAATTCGAGACCACTGGACTGGAAGAAGTTGACTCCTGCTTTCCTTTCAATCCTTTCAAAGCTCGTCTTTTACCTTTACCAACAATCCCCGTTCAAAAATTTGTATGCATGTTTTGTATGCATGAGCGTTGCAAGCACACCTTTTGCAATAGAGAATCAGTAGCGTAGGGTGTTTTCTGGAGAAGATGGACGAAGAATCAAAAAGACGATGAAGACAAACGTTTCCACGTGGGAAGTCCATCGTCTTTGGTGGGCATCGTGCCGCATCGTGGGGGTTCTCTCTCAGTCATTTTCATCTCTTATTTTCGTCTTTCTCATCATCCTCATCATGAGCATCTCAGCACCATGATCATCCCTATATTTACCTGTTTGTATCTGTATACAATGCACTTGAATTCAGGTATGTTTCACCAAAGTACACTTCTGTCAGGGATCCAAACTTTCCTGCTAAACTCTCTACCGCAACGCAAAGCAACTCATCTCTGATTGAAAGTGTTTGTATACATACATATTACAGACATAAAGTAATTGCGCCCTTCTCCTAGTCGTTGTGTCTACTATTTTGTCTTTTTGTGAGGTAAAAAGTAGTAGTAATAATAATATCAACAGTTTTAAAAGCTTGTATACCAAGAAACAACACCCAACAAAACATCTTATTTTTGTCCATTCCATCCAACTCACATTTTGTTTTTATAGCCATGTAATACGCATCCCATTCCAGGTATGCCGAAGAAAACACTGGGGAAAAACTCTTTTTAGAAATTGCTGTGTAGATTACACATTACAAGATGTAAGAATTTTTTGGCTCGAGTAAAGCGAGTCTCGGCTAGCTTGGCTACATCATATGTACGTGTTCTGTGAGAAAATACCTGCTTGGCTCTCTCAAACCTATTACTCCGTGGTACACTTATTTTATTAAAGTAAGTCAGCAGTGATGGGAGTATAGTGGTCGTCGGAAGGATGCAGGTTAGATGATGCACTTGACTGCAACTCTCTTGAGACCTTTACTACTATGTGCTACACGCCACAACTTGTTGGAATTCTGTTGGGTAACGTAAGAATGCTAATGTAAAGCACGAAGAGGTACACAGGTACGAGATGGATTGCATTTTCTTGTATGGCACGTTCTCCACGGTGAAAACTTTGCTCTTCCTGTCCTGTCTTGTTGTCTTAGCTTGCCTTGTCTTGTAACCTTACATAACATCACGATGTAATACATTTACAATTCTGTAACCAACATTGCAGAAAGTGGTTGTAAATGAAAGTAGTGTAGGTTTGAATGGGAGAAAATATCTGTCAGTGGTACATTTATAGTTTATAGAGTTGATGTCCTCTGGGATGCTACTCGAAGTTGTAGGGTACAAAAAAAGTGAAAAGTAGCTTGGAATTCGGATAGTGTGTATAACTTGTCATTGCACACTTGAAAACGGAGGCTTCGTCAAGGTACATTATTTTCCCATTTACTTTTCCAGAATAGAACCAGTCAAGAAGAAAGTGGAACATAAGGAGAATGTGTACTCCATCCAAAATGACTGGTACAAATTGCGCTACAGAAAAAATCAATGCACGACATGATGGTGGATGGGCTCATTCCATCATGCTCGTCATATTTATTTATTCGTTTGTTGTGATGGGTGAATAAACTATCTCATTATTTTATAAATTGATAGAATTCCACTCTTTTGTTACTTGATGATGGCTGAGCATGGCAATTGTAATGTAAAAAACATTCCAATATGGTTGGATAGTACCAATAATATTTGACATAAAATATTATGCTTTTACCTCATAATTTGTAATGATGGTAAGTGAGTGGTTCTGTTTATTTATGATTTTTACCCAAACTGAAACCTGACTTTTTATGAATTTATCTATAACGCTATCAGCGTATTTTATAAGAGACCGAGAACAAAACATTGATTCCACACAGGTACAAACAAACCTATAAGAATCTTATCCAGTTCACTGCTCTCGAACATACATGTCTTATAAAATTCGTATATAATTGTGTAAACTCAGGTTCTTTTCATTGTTAAGAACCCCGATCCAATTTCCGCTCAAATTTTCATGGTTTCCTTTTCTTCCCAAATCCTTTAAAAAGCTCTATTGCAATAATGATGAGGCACATATATCTATTGATTGAGATGTTTTATTGTTAATATAACTTCGGCTCAGTACATTCTGACTTCCTGACAATCATCCTCAACAACGTATATTATTATTACAAAGTAGAATCTATTCGGCTGATAAAAGTTATTGATGTCTTATATTCCCATCGAATCTTCTTGCTGAGCGATGGACAAAGAATCACTTGAATTGCCACATAAAGAGACTATAGTTTTTTTCAAAGGAAAACTCATATGAGAAAATCCAGCAGCTTTATGAAAGTCGATTGCCTCTTAAAATTTATTCCAGCTGAAAATTATGCTAATATTATAGATCACATTGAATAATGCAGGATAGATGGTCAATCTGGTTGGGGCAAGTTAAGACATCTGAAGCAGGGGCAATAAAAGAATCCGCATGGGAAGTTAAAGGGACGCCAGTTTCTCCTACGTTTATCGTCCGATTGACCTGAAATTTTGAACACGTATAGCTAATTCCTATCAAGGGTTTTTTGAGATTCGAAAAAATGCGCGCGAACTTTGAAACAAAAATTTTTAAATTTTCAGCAATTTTTACAAATTATTTTATTAAATCTAATAATGTGTTCTTTCAATTAGCCTAGATTTTGGTATATATTTTGGTTTTCAAAGTTTCGTTTTCGAATTTCATTGATTTCGCCCCTACTATATGTGTTCAAAATTTCAGGTCATAAACGTTCCTTTAACTTCCCATGCGGATATTTGCTTCAGATGTCTTAACTTGTTGGCATTATTCTGTGGTCTATAATATTAGCATAAGCCCGGCTTCGCGGATTAACATATAATAATGCTTTCCTTAATGCTTTCCTTAGAGTTTTATAACGTGAACAATTTTTCACAAACGTTATTTATTTTCTACTAGCCTTTTTTGCTCAACTCAACTATTTTTGATGGTATTTCGTCGTTTCCTTGCAATAATAGGAGGCGAAATTATCCCTTAAGGTTCTAACGATGTAATATAAAAATAAGCGGAAGGAAAGTCTTTTCTTGTGGAATTAGAAGCCCGGACAGCTACAGATCGACCTTACTCACAATTCATAACTTTTGGCGAAATGCAACTGAAATATGTGATATCAAATTGAATGCATATTATTAGGAACGTCAAGAAAAGGAGACTAATAGTCTACTACTGGGATGTCTGCATTACAGTTCACAACACAACTCTGACTGCTGACTTTCATTTTCATTCCAGCTACAAAGACAGTTGCAGTTACCATAAAAGATTATTTTAAAAGTTTTGAATTTGTGTAATAACCTAAAATATGTTTGCTTGCTTTTTAATGAAGTTTGGAGGAAAATGAAAGGAGCTGAGTGAAGTATGTATATATAAAAGCATTACGTCAGGGAGCATCTTCCTCGTTAAATTTTTTACTTGTCTGGAAGTAATATGCAAGAGTGGAGATGACAGAAGTGGAGTAAAAGAAAAGTTTATGCGGTTGCTTGCCCATTTTCATGTTGGAAAGAGAGATAAACGGATGAATAAGTAGGTTACCAACTTCTTGGAACGTCTGCTTGAACCAGATTATAAAGGGAACAGATATTATAGAGGAGCCGAGTTGGGTTAGAATTCTCTTTGCAATTAAACTTTTTGATTAAGTAAAAATACAACCTTAATCTGTGGTTTTTAAGTAGAGTTGCAATTGTGTGACCGCTTTCGTCATGTGCACAAGTTCGCAGGAGATCTTCGAAACCTCCATTAAACAACAATTTTTCATTGCCCATTCCAACTCTTTCGTGAATCGTTTATGGGTCCAACTTTAATTTTTACGCCTGAGTAAGCTAATTACCTGATAGCTACACCTCAAAGAAGCATTCACATGACGTTTCTTTCGAAATTCATTTAATCATATCATATTCTTCTTCATTATTAAATCTTAATCAACAGACTCTTACAACTACAATGGTGTTCGGTCGATTACCCATCCTGTAAAGCACCAGCATTCTACTGTGAAGCAGAGAATAACTTTTTGCTTCTCTTTTCATCTTTTCTCCCGTCTCCCTCTTGGCAATACATAACAATAACAACTTCATTGACGCATTACACACACTATCCGTTTCAATGAACAACCATATATTCCTTCACTTTTTTACTGATGCCTTTCTCAATTTTGATTACTTCCAGTCGAAAAGAGCTGAATAACATGCTCGTGAATCTGCTTAGCTGTGAGAAAGGAGTCACAAAACGAGGACGATTCACCGACGAACACTTTTGTATATATCTTCATCATCACCACGGCTTTAACATGATGATATAATCATTGAAATAGCTATACCCTCATGAACAAAAGTTACCTGCTGAAGTTAAGCAGTTGGAAAGAGATCCTACCTTATTATATCAAGAGGGTATTGATATGATGTGATCGTCATCATCATCAAGCTTCTATTGCTTCTTTCTGATTGAACGGGAAGAAAAAAATGAAGAAATGAAGGGCAAAAAACCATGTTGTAAAAGATCCCTTTTCATCCAGAACCAAGACAAGTCTCCAAAGTACATCCAATGTAATAAAAAAGATGTTAAACTGAAGGACGGAACTCAAGGAACACTAGTAACAGGCAAAGCCAAAATAATATACGGAGCCAATGTTTCAGGACTCTCATCGTGTCTGTATAAGCTTGGCTGTCATCTTCATCTTTGCTTTAAAAGTAGTCTCAGTTCCGAGTAAGGAACACAGCTCACTTGATCAAATGGGATATACTTTGGTAGAATCAGAACTTTTGTGCTCTCATGATTGTTCATTAAGGGCCCTCCATGTCTTGCCGCCTGCTCCAATCCAATCCAATTCACAGGTGATAGACAGAGCAAATGCGTAACTGTCAACATGTCAACTCATCTCTAAAAGTTATCTTTTAGGAAATCCTTGCCAATGTCGTATCAATTTCATCCTCTTATATTTTCAGATTGCTTCATACTCTTGTTTTTGCCCTCGAAAAACTTTATTGCAGCTCAGAAGGCATACGTTTGATGCTCAGTAAGCCAATTTGCCTGACAATTGATATGGTATAGTTTCCTTTTGGTTTTGGCTTAGTTGTTTTTCTTATGGAATTTCGAATTTTTATTTTTTATAGCACCCTCATTCTCAGGCGACCGGGACCGTTTAATGACAAGGCGATGTTTCAATTGAGAAAGAAACTAACCATGGGAAACTTACTCATTTAGAGGAATTTAGTTAGCCACATAAGACATGGTAAAGTGACTAAGCAAAATTTCCATGAGTTCTTGACAGCTATTCAAGAATTCAAACATACAGCACATGAAACTGCATGCATGGTTTAAGGCGTTCCTTAGAAAACACCCCATATGAACAGATGCAAAGAAAAGCATCCTGATTAAGATCACACAACAGAAAAATGTATCGTGAAGTCAACATAATGACAAAGACATAAAAATATTCATGTGTCTACAAGTACCCAAGTATTTCCAAAGATGAGAATCATTTTAGGTCACTTTTCTCAAAACTCGGTTCTTGTTAACTTTCTTGGCTCGTGTTGACTCTTTCTCTCTTCTTCCTTTGTTTGCTATTTAAGCTCATTCAGAAAAACACGACGAATTGACCTGGAGCAGAAAAATCAGTATATCTTACAAGACAATCTTTCTCTTCATCCATGGAATGAATTTATGTTGACGATGACTCAGGTAATCTTTTGTTGAGGAGTTGATGATGACGGTGTTGCTTGCAACGTAGTAAATGTGTGCCATCTTATATTGACAGGACAATGCATTGACAATGTCAAAGTTGATTATGAGCTCTATTGTCTCCAAATTTACAAACGTAGTGAAGCTGAAGTGATATGAGTAACAAAAATCTTGCTCATAGTATAACTATTCGTATCTTTCAATTCCAAATATGTATTTTTCTGCCTTGATAACTAAAGATAATCAAGAAAGTGCATATAAATTCTGAATAAATGTATAGTCATCCAAATTCCATTGCAAATGCCAGCCACACTACTGCTTCAACTTGATTACAAGAGATATGTCTATACACCTCAGATGCCTTTTATAGATATGCAATCGTTAGAATCATATCGTCCCCAAATGATTGGTCCAGCCAAGTCAAGTTTGACTCGTTCCTTTCTTGTTTTGTCTCATTCTCTATCATCATGCTGACTAAGTGAAATCTTGAAATTTTGGAGACATAATATGCAGCTCGCCTTTCTCTCCGCATTTTTGTTCTTGGTTATGATTGTGAAGAGAGATATAGATAGTGGCTGAACATCTCTGCTGGAGTCATCATCAAGATGAGTGTCTTTTGGGTATGATGAAGTCATTTGTAAATTCATCACCTATCTTGTTCCATCAGGTCAACTCGATAGCATCATACCATACATTTAGGTATCATAGACCAAAGCGAATTACCAAAAGCTATCAAATTATCATTTTCAATCAATATTCTGATGCTGATGTTGATGCGTATCATCGTCTGTCTAGAACACTTGAATTCATTTTCACTGCCAGAAAAAAAACTTTCAGTATGCAGACCTCTCAAGAAATAGACATTATACGGTCACCATGTATAAAACAAAATTCAACAGTGAAAGACTTTAGTTGTGGCCACTTTGGTTTGATGGCATCTCCTCCAACCAACCTAATTCTACATCTGTCTCCCCTGGTCTTCTAAGAAACCCGGATTCTCTTTAAAATATTCACAGATGCGGTTCAAACAACAAAGGAAGCTTGTTTTGCGTATGTGGTTAGTTCCGACCTGAAACTCCCCGTTTTGCTGAGTAATACACCTTAATCTGCATATCACACAGAACCATCTTGGTTGTATGAAAAGTTTGAAATGGCATATGCAATCACATCCATACTATATTTGTTTGACATTGTACGTCTTACAGGACTTCAAAGCGTTTCCGTTTAGTACCACCGCATATTATCTATATGAGACAATGCGATTCTTAAAATACAATTGTCAAGAGATAAAGATGTCGTTTAGAAGTTTTCGTTGGCAATAGGCAGTCAGCTGCAGAGTTGAGTTGAGTGTATAAAATTATGCTTCCCTACTTGGACGATTTCGACATCAGAGATGAAGCTACAAATGTAATAATAAACCTAGGTAGACATTAGGGAAATGGAAAGCAAGCGGATTGTAGTTAGTACGATTCTTTATTGCACGAAACGAACCGTTGATGTTTGGGTATAGGACTTGTTCCATATAGAAAAACAGGTCAGTGTAACGAAAAGATGCGATGACAGTATGTGTGTGTCGAGATCATTAAGTACTACTAGGAGGCTCTGCTCGTGTAACGTACATGGTGATTCCAGCTTTCCCCCTCGATAGTATCTGTGAGTAAATTGATATGTGAGTTGTTAGTTTTTGTGTTGCTTACAACTCGAAATGGGAAACAAATGATGATTTGCTTAGGTACATACAACCAAGTTGGAGCACTGGATGCCGTGCCTGAACTGACTAAATCGTAAGTGGTTAGAGTTGGAGATACCTTTTCTCATCCTTTTTTCCTTTCCTTTCTTTACAAGTGACTCAATAACCTGGTTCTAATGTCTCTATTTTCTTTCCTTCAGAGTCAAAACCACTGGGCCAGGTGTAGATAATTACATGTAACATGGAAAAACCACTACGAAATGTCGAGTCTTTCCTTCCTGTTTTCCAACCCATTGTTATTTTTTGCAGGTAAAATGTAAAGGAAAAAGTTATGTATCTTCATGATCCCCAGCACAAACAACAGTTCAACCATTATTAATAGCAATACCAATTTCCGCCAAATCCACCGATTCTTTTTGTTTCCGTCTGAGCCATCCGTACCGTTTACATCCTTCAGCAACTCCTTTTACCTCTTTCTGGCTAATATACCATGTAATATCTTTTACTGCCCTTTCCAACTAGACAAATTATTAAAGAGGAATACCACCCAAAATCTTTTTCGATACAACAATCCATACCAATTCAGAAACGTGCAATGGTCTCACATTGTGAATGAGAGAAAGAAAGAAATCCAATTTCAATCTCAAATTTAATGCAATTATTCAAAGAGACTTTGGTAGTCAAAGACAAAAAGAACTCAAACAACTCTCCGTTTCCCAAGACTGGAGCTCGTCCCCAGTTAAATTGGAGAATAGGAGCTCACCTCAACTGCGAAAATATATGCATTATATAGACTACTATTCGTGAAAGAAAATCAGATTTCTCTTCAAGTTGTACAATTCGAACTAGTTTTAATACTACTTACTCCTAAGTTGTGTTAGAATCCCAACAGTAGAGCCAGCAGGCAAAACCATGTTGTGCAAACAAAATGGTCCTCCTTTATTGTATATTATAGGAAGAGGCTCAAGTCCACAAAGTATTATTCTTATAGAATGGAGGATGCCTGGTGAAAGTACTCGACTCTCCTCAGAAAATTAGTAACACCACTGCCAAAAGCAATATGGCAGTGTCTGCTTACAGTCCGCTTTGGGGATAATGTTGTGTACATCTGTATCCTGTGTATTTGTACTTTAGTGCTACATATTAGAGAGGAAAGCGACGAGAAAGTAAACCATCAGCATCAACCAGGAAAAAAGTCCTCTGAACCGGGGAAACAAGACTGACTTGCTTGTTTCTATTTGCAACTTTAGCACTAGCAACTTTGCAAAACTCATTCGGTATACACAAATATACGCAGTGGAAGGAACGTCGTCACTTTTCCATCGTGTACCTTATTCCTATATGCACATTTAAACTCTAAAGACGGATAAAGTATAGTAACAACTAGAGTGAGTAGACCCGCAAGCTAAATTTAAGAAAAACTTGAAGCACACCATGAAAATCTACAATCAACTTGTAGTTTCCTGGCTGACTTCAACTTCAACGGGCCTCTTCTGTTCGACTCGACTCCCTAGTAATGGAGCAATACATAAAATCTCATTTCCTGGAATGATGATTCATTTAAGAGACCTATTTGAAGGAGGAGGAGAAATGTAATCCTTGAACACGATGCGTAAAAGGATATGTAGTATTTCATGAGAAATGCGCGTGTATATGGAGCCAGCAAAATTTCAGCTTTCAGCCACACGGCCCTACTTTCCATAGCAAGTTTTGTATTCGTTGCGAATGCGAATTCAAGCCAAAAAGGAATCATCTTAAAAGATTTCGCCTTTCCCATTTGGTATGATTGCACCCTATATAACGGAAATGCTTGACTACCTAAAATGTAATTTTTCACTGCACATGATGGAAAGTACATCAAGTAACTCGAGTACGTACTTGAACAGGTGTGGTACTATATGTCAGTTATGCCTATAAAAATACAAAACAGTCCATATAGTGTAAATAATAATACTAAATATAAATGTAACTAACTTCCTCCAAAGTTAGTCAAAACTCAAGATCCTGTCATGACTTAAAATCAGCATCGTATTAACAACATCATAAATTCTAAAGTATTATACACAAACTTTCCTTTTCTTCGATTTTGTTGAAACTTTTTGAGGAACGAAGCTCTTTATGGAATACACGCATGTAGTTCATTTTACTTTTGATTCGAGGACGCTGAACATCTCAGTCATTAAGTTGATAATGATGCCAAGTCCAAAAAAGATAAGTAAAACTGTTTCATACAACATCTCTAGAAAAGGTATAGTGTTTCATCGCCTAAAGCAAGCAAATAGCTGAAGGAAGAGGTAAAAAGATTCTTGGAAGTGTGTGAGAACATGGTAGCAAGATGATGATGGGGATGATGAGCTTAGAATCTTAATATGACTGGACGGAGAAAATCAGTACTGGCTTTAATTCTCATGAAGTTTTTGATACCTTTTCCGTTCTGCCGATGATCTCGCACTGCGTTACCTTCTGTACTCAAAGAAGTGACAGGAAATCAGAGATAAGTTTAAGTATATTATCACTAAATCAGCTTCCAGACTACACCTCTGATGTGAGGAAAAACTTTTTTGTATGCTGAACTGTATGTGTTTGAAAATATACAGTAACTTAATAACATTTCAAAGGGAAACTCAAATCTGATGGAATTCACAGGGAAAAGACACACCAGATTTTAAGTTTCCAAAAAGACTTGAGAGCGAAAGTAGTCGCGCTAACATAAATTCACTTATTTCTTGCTTTTCATCATGTGAAAAACTCGCTCGTATTCAATCTTACGTCGTGATTTTTGGTATCAAGATGAAGACTAGAATTTTATGTACCATGTTCCACCTAGTCATGTTTACTTGATATTATTTCCGTTTTTCATATCAAATCAAATTTGTACACATAGACGTGCTTTCATTTATTAGTTGGATTGGCTGTGCAATGAAATGCTTTGCATAACATTTCCAGCATTTGCTATTGTTAGGTTAAAATATATGAGCTGTCTCATGGATGGCTTACAAAGTTATAATAATATGGATGCGTAAAATTGATGGACTCTAGTGATAACATACTATTTGCTACGTGATGTAGGCCAAAAATCTCATTTTCCATCGAGAGTCTTCCTCAGACGGAAAGCCAAAAAAGGCAACCGTGTAATAAGACGGACACATACATAAAACATAAAAAATGTTATCAACGAATTCAATATTCCTAGTTCTCATTCTTGCAAAGTACAGTTACGAAGACATTATATATTTAACGTGAGTATCCTCATGGACCAGTTTCTGGTGCACGTTCGGATAGAAAGGTAAAAAAAAACCTGAGTAACATTACTGTATAAATAGGAAGGGCTCTATCAATCTCCCCGGGCTAACTACAGGGTTCCTTCAAATAACTGACTGGACCACCCCCAGAATAGATAATCAACGAACATCTCTATCTCTTTACTCACTCAGCTTTACAAAAAAAAATACTGTGATGTTCTGATTCCTTGTCTCCCCGTGTAGTGCTTGTGTCCAACAACAATCTAGCAGTTTTAAAACATCCTTTCTCATGTTGAGAACCTTAATGAAATTGTTAAAACTTCTTTGGTTGTGGGTACCACCAACGTACACATTACTCATCCCTTTTTTGAGCTGGAATTGGAACTGAAAAATTCGTGGAAAATGTGCAGCGCTGGAACAGCTTGCGTATATATGTACACACACAATACAAAAGTATAACGACTAACTTATTATGAACAAAATGCTAGTCATAAACTTGTGGATTAAGATATTGAGTAATTTTGTACGTTGTTAGATTGATGGCTTACTTTTATGGGTATCATTATTCTCCTGAGAGTCCCCTCAGTTACCTTGATGGAGAGCACATGGTCTATATTCTAGGTTTGTAATAATAATAATAGAAACTAGCTACTTGAATGATGATTGCTTGTACATAAGCCCACACTGCTTCTTATTCTTTCAGTTTCCACCGCACTACAAATGATTGTACAACTGGGGTCTAGAAAAAGTGGCTTTTATCGTGTTAATTGACAGGGAGAAATTTGAATATCCGCTCTGATTCTTCAATGTAGGTCCACATATTACCATAATAGTTTGATCATTTAAATTTAATCTCATCTCCTGCTTCCACTCCAACTTTTCCTTCCTTTTATTCTAATTGTTTTTCATTTACTTAATCAAACTAGTTTATTCACAACATACACATGTGTGTGTAAATAAAATGCTACGAGGTAAAACTACTATATAGCGTAATGAAAATGAAATTAAAATGGGAGAGATTTGCAATTTGCATCCAAATCCATTTGATTGCTGTGGGGTGCATATTTTTAAATATTAAGATGAGCACAAAACAAGTAATTTTCCTATTAAGCGAGTGCATTCAATTTGGAGGAAATTGTAGTGAGTTTTTTATTTATCTAATTTTGTTTGTATAGATATAGGGTTCCCTGTCTGGGAGTCCTTTAGAACTGTATTGAAAATATTGAAAAACAACGCCCTTAGGGTTAGTATCATTTCACGTCAGTTCTCGTGATGACCGAGTTCTCAAAATCTTACTTTAGATTAACGCATGGACGCCCATGTCACAAGAGGAAAACACCTACCTTTTAGAAAACTTCCTAAATTGTTTTTTCCTGCACTCCCGTCGTGTTTTCTAACTTGACTGTTAGTTTGTTTTTCTTCCAACAAATCATAGTTTACCTTTGAAACTGAAGATCATTTTACCTTTTCTGCTTTATTTGGTAAAGAGATCCTTAAGTGAGTTTCGGAGTGCCTTATGCACACATCTCAAGAGGAATTAGGAGATTTACGCGTTTCATAAAACTACATTGCATAATTTCCAGCCAGTCAGTCACTCTCAGAGCAGCAGATGACCTGAAGAGTGAAACTTTTGTAACGTTGTTTCTTTTTCTAAGAGACCTACATACGTAAAGCTTAAGAATTTATGCTTTTCTTTTGTGGAGAGGAGGATTAAGGGTAACTACTTCACTTATGAAAAATGTTTTTTTCCTTTCCAGTGAAGAGGAGATGATAGGATTAAAAGATTGTATGAAAAGCTGGAAAAGTTGACTCCATGAAAACAGTTCCATTTGTTCATGTTCCCTCCTTGGTCAAGGAATGAATTTGGGCATGATGAAGATGTTTATATTTACGAGCAACGTATAGGATACCCTCTTTGACTGATAGATCTTTGATGCGTGTAAGCCGTCAGCATTTTAGAAGTAGAAAAAGAAGACATCATTAACGTTTGGTGTCTTTTTTGTGTAAGGATTTAGGGATTTAGCTTTTGTTCAAAGGTGTCCGTGCTCGTCCCAACTACTAATACAAATCCTACGAGGCATGGGACAAACAAAAGTATGCCTTAAAGACACCTACCTAGCACATAGGATTATATGTATGTATTTACATCCTCATTTATAGTTTTAAACTGGAGAAGATTGGCTTGGGAATGTAATATTGGATTCCCTTTTTTCACTTGTGCTTACAACCTTGTAAAAAAGGTTTGCGGGAAGGTATCATTGTCAGAAGTGTTCATCTCGTGGGGGTCTTGTTCGCTGGCATACCTAAGCTTTTATTATGAAAAAGGTTTGTAAGCCCAACGCATGATTTCCCTACCCGACTTTTTGTGAGATTCTTATGAATACAAGATGCAACTTTTTATGTAAGTCTTTAGCGGAGACTGGAGAAGCACTGAATTAGCCAGAAATGATCTCAACTGACATTATTATAGAGGTGGAAGGTCAGCCAGTGCTAAAGTATACTTTTCATTTCATAGACTTCTAAGAAAGACATTGACAGTTTCTCGTTTTGACTCTCCGGTCTCCGCTAATCTCATTTAAACTTTTAATAGTCAAGTTAATCGAGCGGCAACAGGGCTTTAATAAAATCCAATCATTTCAGACAATCGTATCAAGGAAGCTCCTTATGAATTGGTTTTTAACATGGGAAAACGTATACGAAATTCTAAAATCCAGTTGCATTGCATCACATTCAAATTCAGCCCAATATATGTACTTTTGTGTCATGTATAAAAAAAATCCATCTCCAATTTCCCAGGAGAGTTTCTTATGCATACGTTATGGAACAAAGCGGTGAAACGAAGAAGTGGGGAACTACAGCTTGAGTGAAGGTAGAGAAGATGCATTAAAGGAACTTTCAATTGACGCAGGAGTTACTTTGATACAATGACTTACTGACATCCACTGAGGATTCCGCTGCTGTCAGAAAAGAACAAGTCAAGCGACAAAAATCATGTACAAAGGCGACAAGTCAGCACCAGTTTATCTTAAAAGGAGAGTTTTTGGTGAAATAGCTAGTCGTGTACACGTCTTTATTGAGAAAGGGCCAAAAGGTAACGTCAGTAGGCAAGCATGTTTTTGATATCTTTTTCACCAAGGAACTCAAAGTGGTGAAGGGACACAGCAAACGCGTGTGAGTAAAATAGCTTTTTGGTGGTCTAAAGGCCGGATGACAGCATTAGCTTAAAAGATTCAATTGATTTGTTCAGGTTTAAAAACCAGCATATTTTTCTAAATGTTCTGGATATATAGGAATACTAACAGTCAAGCAGACCAAAATGATTTTATATAACAATGAAGCGGTAGCTAGTAGCTAGCTCAGTTGAACTGCCAAGATCCTGCCACCATACTGCTTTTACTGCGTATGCATGCATTGATGAAAAGGCAAAAAATTCTGTACCTCATGAATGAAAATGGATACATTTCCATATCTCTGTAGACATCATATCAAAATAGAACCTTGGAAGGTCAGGGAGAAGCCAAGTTGCAGCAGCGTAACGAATTGAAATGATTCACGTATTCACTGACATCAAGAAAATATACATTTGTTAATAGTACATGAAACAAACTTGGTCGTGAAATTGACAGGAGGGGATACGATAAGATTGTGTCTACATGAACCGAAGTTCTACTGGATTTCTTGATGCCTGAATTGCGTTCGATTCAACTTCCAACAAAGTTTCTATATCTCAGAAAACCAGCGTTTGCTTATCATCAACATGTGAAGCAATGAACTTGGTGCTCTGCTCGAGTAAAAGCTCCAGGTAGCTGGGGTACAACTCATTTCTTTATACGTAAGTTGTTAATAACGCTTTCCACAATGGCTTTAGTCATCATTTTAATGATCAACCATGAAAAAGCCCAGGAGTTTTCTGAAAAGAAGTCGTTGACAACAATGAAAAATAATGGTCCATTTGGGAATATATGGGATTTCAGTTAACAGTTTGCCTATGTGTATAGGTGCACTGTTTGTATAAAAATCATTATACTCCAAACAGACTTCTATATGTGATTCATCTTATTGATACCGCATTTTAATAGCACGTTTACTACTTCCTAGACTGCATTTAATATTGCTTCTTTTTAACGTACGACAATGAACAGTGGATCAAATCAGACCCTCATCTGTAATGTTATGTGCAGTTTTATAACGAGATTACAAGATTTTTAATGCCCCATAGACCCTACCATACTGGAACATAATGAATGATTGCCCCGTTTCCGTGTTTTCTAACAGTTTACCCACTCAACTCATTTCCTTTATGCTATGCAGTCGCCTAAAATCAGCCTAAAATAGAATTTTACGTAATTTCTAATCATTTTATATATGCTTTGTACATGGAAGCCTATTTACATGTTATTATGACGAGTCATCCTGGTTCGAACTCAAAAAAAGTTTGATCATAAACAATAATTATTGCAATCATGCGACAAATGACCTGCAATGCAATATGTGATGTGAACTTTTGGGGTCAATATCTTCATGTCTATGACATTTTCGTTTTTACTTTTTCGTGTTCATCTTGTTCGCTTTCAATCGCAAGATTGAAAAACGGTGTTGTTGACGCATATTATGCATAGTGTTTATATGATATGCTCATGTGGTCGTGCACACAACATTACATTACATTATGGCAAACTGTCAGATTTCAATTGTAGACCATGGTCATTGCCACTGGCTTTTGGTAATCTATAGTTGGCAGTTTTAGAAAGATTGAATAAATTGGTATGTATTCATCCATATAGCTTTTAAAGTTCTTATAAAATACGTAAAGCGCATTACAAACTTACATGTGGTAGCGCTGGCACGTACACGAATTCCTTGTATTTAGTACGTGACCAAAAAAATGAGAACTGACCAAAAGCTCTGCATCCCTCGTTTTTATAGGTTAGCTACCTTCATTTTTTCTAACTCTGTTATTACAGAGCTCATGCTCACACACGTCGAATTAGGCAAAATGAGCAGTTTATGAAAATTGCTGGTACCTGCTTCCCATGTAAAAGCACTGGAATCTGTGAGATGTATGATACTATGCTTAATCTGACAATGAGCCATCATGATATTATGATACGTACTTTGTAGTGAATAATAATGACTGCAAAAAAAACACAAATATCTGCAAAAAGGGGTACATGGTTGGATGGGATGAACATGCACGTCTAGAAAAACGTAGAGGATAGGATATTATTATTTCATTCTATGCAAGAATGACCGTAGTAATGAGGAATGACAAAATATAGGATTTGGTGTTTTAGATGGACACATTTTTAGATGAAACAGGGGGTAGTCACTCACAGTGAGTGATTGCAGAAAGGATATTCTGCTTCCGTTGGTCGTCCCCGACTCAAGCAGAGCATGAGTAATATAGTAATACCAGCAGAATCCTTTCCATCTTTTCATAGGTTGTGATATGATGATACTTTTACGTTTACGTTACGCAGGCTGCTCTGCTCTTTCTAGTTTTCTGCTACTTCCATTACTTACATTTTATGTAGAATGTTACGTGATTTTTATTGTTGTGACAGAGGAAAAAATGAAAAATGGGAAAATATCCTCTGGTCTTACCATGCCATATGCTTTTCAATGATCTTTATAAGCGTGTGCATGCCTTCCATGTAAATTCATCAGAGTTGTGAAGATAAGTATAATAAGAGATGAGGGAGGAAGTACAAAAAGAAGTTTTTGGTAATTTTCACGGTCTCTTATCCATGCAGCGTCGTATTTCGCGTTCTGTTCCAAGCCAATAACCGCACGATGCAGAAACGTATATTTTGTATATAAATGTGTGTGTGCTAGTTTATGTTGGTAACTTGATGGAGCTCATGAATCATAACTTGAGCAATCTGAGATCTGGAATCTCTCTTGACGATCTTTACTGTAGAAAACCCCAACCAAAAAAAGTGCACAACGAGGCACGAGCAATAATGTAATCAAATGAATATACACATTTGCCTCTGTATATAGGTAGTGCACTTAATATGCATAGGATGAGGTATCAAAGCGTCATCAAAAGAGATCCCGTGTAAACTCCAACGCTTACGCTCGTTAGCAAAAGAAAACAAAATGGAGAGTCAAATTTCTCCTTACAAATATGAATATGAGAGTAGTTCCAGCAGCAACTTGGGCAAAGATCCTTATAAAATATGTAAAAACTTTTAACCTCATTCATATCTTCCTTCCAGCACCTAACCGGCATGAGAGGAAGCAAGATGCGTTTTTGTCGTCAGCATGCAGAAGAAAGCTCGCACCTAAGAATATTACACGGGGCTCAGCTCGTTGTGTATCATATTATTAATGTTGGGAACAACGAAACAACATACATTTAAATATATCGCGGCTCCCTTTAACATACTCGCACCCCTCTTTAAATATCTCATTTAGATTGCATCTAATATGGTATGTCAAGGGACTTTCTGCATACTACTACTACTACCACTTTAATGGTTCCTACTACGAAAAAGGAGTTTTTAGCGTGAAGAAAAAGTAAGTATCTTAGTAAAAGATGCGATCCTTTCTATGCGCGTTTGCACTTTGGAAAAAAGGGTTATCAAAAGGCGGTGGAGGAGGAGATAGAGTGATGTTAAGATTGCGATATTGCTTCTTCTTTCTGATGCCATTTTTAGGAACGAAGTAAAGCCACTTATTCCTCCGTTTCGTCTCTTCTTTCAGCCTTTTGTGGTTGTGAGAATGGAAATTGAATTCTTTTTTGAAAAGAGTACATAGGAATTACAAGTGACTGGATGGAATAAGAGCAACCATTATTACCATCAGTAGCGACGGTACTCGATACGAGTGAGCTGAAATATAATTCTTCAAATAAAAAGCCAAGGAGCACGTACATTAAAATCACTGTATAACGACTGCATCTCTTCCGCAACCCGGGATCTTCATGATATAGTGTATGTGTAGCTGCTTTTTATCTATCAGTAAACTATCCGCAAATTCAGCAGTATTCATTCACTTTTATTCGTTTTGCTGGTGAATGCTTAAGTCTAAGTATTCCTATCACCATGTCTCATCTCCCCATTGTGCTCATGACTTTGACAATGAAAACGAAAAAAGAAGACAAGGAAGCAAAGGAGGAAAAATCAATATTATTATTATATCTTTGCAGTCACAGGCAGCATCAGTAGCAGCATTGAGCATAGCATAACATTAGCATTTCAAGTAGACAATGATCAGAAACACATCAGATTAATCAAAATGTGGAGAATTGTCGCGATACCGTAAAAAATTGAGCAACCCATATCGACAAATAAGGCCAATGGAAAATGTTTATCAGCACTGCATTCCGTACTCCTCCCCAATCTTAAAGCTTTAGTTTTGAGTAGCCGTAAATCTTATTCGATCTATTGAAATCAACTGATATGATTCCAATAATACTAGCAAATCCAAACTTGAAATAAATGGAAAAAATGTGGTACTTTTTCATTCATGGTGGGGATGGGGCGCGTTTCAATTTAACTAGTGTTGGACCGACGTTGACTAAAATCATGAGAAAAGACACGAAGTGTAGAATAAAAGTGGTTTGGATAATAATAGGGTTATGCATCGAGCTATACAGAGAATTATGGGCTGCATCAGCATGAAATTCTTAATCATCTTCCATCTCATCACACCTCCAAAGATGACATTGTACGAAAAGATTGATATTTCAACTCTTGTTTCGTTTGATGATGTAATTGACGATAACAGATAAGTTTGACTTCAAGTGAGTCACTGAATGGTGTGATAATGTTGCTGACTCGTCACTGTTTTTGTTTGTAAATGTTTAATGAGGAGCAGTGTGTTTAAGAAAAATATTTTTCATGATATGAAGACTTTAGACTTTGCTCATCTAACAATAACAACTTAGTTCGTGTCGTGCATATATGCTAGCCGTCACATCCATTCTTTTTCACTATTTCTAAACAACTATGGCTTGCTTTGACAGTGAAAATCCGAATAGGTTTACGTTTTTAGGAATCAAGTACGTCATCCTTAATGTTGTTATGCATATAATTTTGAATTGCTCCGACATAAATATACGTACCTTCATGGAATTCGTGCAAGCCAGCAAGACTCAAAATGCAGAACGAACAATTGGATTTCAGATCCATATTATTAAACGAGCCAGAGAGGGTGGATCCGCTTTTTTTGAGTGAGAAGGGAAAATGCATGAATGTGACATTTTTCAACTGTTTTTTTATCTCTCGTTTCTTCACTGCCTTTGTATCCAGACACAGACACTCCAGCATATATAGCATTTTGTTTCAGTTTATGTAGTACTTCAGTATTCAGTATGCAGTTCTTGACTAACTGAAGGTGGATTTAGAAAAAAAACACTTTTTATAATGCAATGTTATTATCCCATAAGGGGTTATACCTTTGGGTCTTGGTTATGTCACAACTCGCAACAGAGAGCAATATTAATGTAGCATACACCTGCTATAAAAAGTACTGGAAGTGATGCATGCTCATGATGAGTAACGCACGTAATTTTTTGTTCTCAATGTTTTATTGTTAACAGACGAGCCTCCAAAGACAAAAGCTGCTTTGTAATTCAGGATAATGAGACGAGGGAAGCTGTAACGTTGATCAAAATCCAACTTTTTAGCCTTATGATGTGGTTGGATGTTGGAGTGTTTTCAAAGAATAACTCGTATAAGGATGTAATGTACATTGTATGTATAAACGAGAGAAATCCAGACATTATTATCAAAACATTCATTTCCTGCTCCTCCAGAATATTTAAGACCCGTGACGAAGTAGTTGATGACTGTGGTTTTCAAAACCGTGTACTCATGCAATGTGTCACATGTACAATTGATGAACGTGTGCAAAAGCAATTGAATCCTTATTGAATTATGATCTTTGCTATTCTCAGTTTGAAATTTAAGATGTTGAGCTGAATCGAAAAACGTAGAAACTTTAATTCCAAATAAATGACTGAAAGTCTCTCTGTCCATTCATGAATAAAGTAGTCAATTTTCTTGTACTTCAAATGCCAAACCCCTCAAGTAACTCTTTTTCTTCCTAATACACTCGTAAACCTCAGGAAAGAATGTTTTTTCCTCAACAAAAAAAGTTTTTACGAGCATTTCCAACCTCGGCACACGTAATATATAACTCAACCCTATACCTTAGATTTTACAACAGAAGTACAATATTAAGAACTAATCTTTTTCTGGTTGTTGCAGTAGTGCATTGTATAGGAAATTATACCAGAAAAACAACCCACAGACAACAATAACAACGAAAATCTTCAAAGATGCGGGTTAGCCATCTATTCTATTGGTTTGCGTTTCTTCTTTTGAACGGAAATATTGTGGAAAAATGTAGGTACAAATGTTATGGAAGTAATTCTAGAGTTATAGGTGCCACTAAACGTAAGCCTTCTGCTGTAATAACCTAACAAAGCAGTAAATCTCTGGACTCCTTTTTTATCTCTGTGAGATTTTTTTATTTTCTATCTTCTGTACACAATGATTTATATCTACCTATACGAAGCTCACAAACTCATAATAACTTATTTACTCATACTAAGTATTATTGCTCCGAATCTTTGAAGGGGAGAAAAAATTTGTGAAGGTAGTGGCAACTAGTATAGTAGTGGTTTACACAGTCATTTTTTATTTCTTTTGCCTTCACAAATAAATGGTTTGGGTAGGAAAGAAACCGTTGATACCTGCACGGATAGAGTCATTATAGTAGGGTCTCAATCGTTTCGTCAAGCTATGGCATGTCTACACTCTACACCTTAAATTGTGGTCGCCTATCTCCAGAAGGTAAAGCCTTGATTGAGACATTACAAGAAGAAAGGAAAATCTTCATTATTTACCTGTCAAGACAGCAAAACTGTATTGCGCCTATTTGATCCTGTGTACTAACTAACTTATGTAAGAAATGGAGCAAACTAATAAGACACATGCTTGTCTACATGGAAGATTTACATTTTGGGAACAGCCGCTAAGGGTTATGATTCAGAACCTTCAAGGAGATGCACATACGGTACTGGAAAAGATTTATTTCCAGAGGGATAACGAATTGAATACTTCCTTCCTGAACTTTATGAGGAGTTACGAAAATCTGCTGTACGCTGCACAAATAACAGGTTCGCAACTCAACCAGCCCAGAAGAACGGTAATCACCAGGAGCGGAATTATGTTTACTGTGGGCGGGTCGGCCTTAATGAAGAAATCAAATTGCAATTTCCTTTTGCTTTTACTCACACTTTCCTCTGTGTAGATAGCTATATAGTTTGTAGAAGCACCAAATTAGGCCACACAAGGGAATAATATAGACGAGTATAGTGTAATGAGTTGTGCAAAATCTCTCAGCAGAGGGAAATAAAGTGCCACCTGTGCATTATGAAACCTCTCCACAAAGGAAACCTCCGACTTCTTTTATTCAAGACTGTTTTCTCCAGTCAGTTGTTGTATTCACTTATTCATTCACTCATCAATATCAAAAAACCACGATGCTGGGCACAGCTTGAATTCACTAGTCGGCTTAGGCTAGGCCCTTGTAAACGGAAATAGTATTTACATACATGCTGTACATGAGCACTTCAGTATTGGTCAGGATAGGCCAAAAAGTTTCTAATATTTGCACTGGAACATAATACGTATATGTTTGTGGCATTTCAACCACATGTTTCAAAACTCAAGGAGGTATCACAGAAGGTGCAATAATTTATGATGTTCCTACAACATCCATGCTTCCTTACACATTTCATCTCCACACATAAATCTCATGCTTTCAAACATAACATACTGCTCATGACTTACAAGACGGAGAGAACAAAGACCTGGAACGCTACTCTTTGTACGGAATCACAATGAAATGAATAAGCACAGCAGTATGTTAAACGAAAATCTTGTTTAAATTCTGCTGACTTTGCAATAACAAGTGTTTGAATAAAGATCATGTTTTTGGAGTCAAGTGTGTGTACAATATTATCATTTTGAGATCATAGGCCGTTCAAACACGAATGGTGAGTGAGTGGCCCTCATGTTCCCACGCACACATGATGCCTTTAAAGAGATTCAGGGAAGTGGCTTCACTAAGCCCTATTTCAAACATGTCCCACAATTAATCTCCCATCCATTTTGCAAATATAAGTCCGCACAGGAAAGAGCGAGAGCATCAAAACCCAAATTGTAATATTTTATGTCTCTTCTGAAAAGGAAAGTTTGAATAATTTGATAGAGGTGATTATAAAACACAAATATAGCTTAGGGTTTGATACCTATTCACGCGTAATTTATGAAATTCTTCATTTATTTTAGACGTACAGTAGAGACTCTTTTGATGACTGACTATATGTATTTACGCAAATATTTATGTGAGTGCCATGAGGTAAGTAAGCATAGCATAAAGACATACGCAGACAATAGGTATGTGAGTTAATGGAAACAACGAAAGGGTTAACCATTCGGTGCCATGCAAAATTATATGAACCTCAGAAACCACACACGAGTGGTGGTGGGAAATGATGATGGAAGTACTTAAAAAAGAAGTGAAGCGATGACTTTCTTCGCTGGCTGACTAGCTATTTGACTTGTGCTGCCTAATGTTGTGTTTGCATGTTACCGGATATTAACTCATCAAAATTGTAGATGTGTATAATATTATGCTACATTACTTTCAAAGCTGAGGAATTAATGTGAGGAAGCAAGCACAAATAATATGAGAATTCAAGTGTCGTATAGCTTATTATTGAGCAGAGGAAGTGTGCTAGCACAACATAGTGACCGACTGAATGAGACTGAAAATTTTTTATTCTTTTTTTCTCACATTTTCTCCTTCCTCTGGGAAGTGTTACGTAGCACAATTACATACTTTTTCTTTTTGCCTATAAGAAGACTGCAGTAAGTAGCTGGCATTAAGTAAGAACTTAAGATGACTGTGCATCCCCGACAATCATAGCATGGCAGCTGGTTTTATGCGAAAAACTGCAAATGTGCAAATGCGAATCATGGCAATAATCATAACAATAACAATGAAATGCAGCAGCAAGCGAGCTCAACCTATAACAACGGGGTGACACCATCCATACACATTAAAGCTACATGAAGATGGGCCAATTTTCACAAGAAAACTGAAATCTTGTACCATTCCTTACTTTTCACTCTCTGCGTCTGGAGTTTCATACGCTATTTTATTTATTGAAGTTTACTGAAACCCGGTTTTCATGCAATACAAAATTTAAAATTTCCAAAAGACTCAAGCAATTCTTACCTGTTATGAAGAATCCTAGAACCAGGAGGAGTAGCGAGATCCATTGATGCCCTTCCATACTTAGTTTCTTTTTAGATTTTGCTCTTTTTTCCATGCTGTGATCTTGTGATCCTAAGGTTTGATGACAAAGAAAAGTCGTTTGAAACCTCTTGTTGACGAAACTATATATCTCAAAAGTTTTCCACACTGCAAACTTTCGGACAGATAGTATTTTTAGAGAAGCATTAACATCATTTCACTCTGTGAATACTAAAACTCAGTCACGAATTTTTCATTTCTAAACATTCTTTGCAATGGCTGGCATAAGTGCACTCATTCTTTTGCTTTTGTAATGAATATCTTCAAAATTTTGTCTATTTCCGCAATAGGCAACTTTTGTTCATAGCATCATCATATATGTCAAATGCTTACATTTCATACAATATGATTATGGTTGAAAATATGCCAACATACTTTTTCTTAATGTTTGATAATTACAATTGTCGTAAATCATATTTTTTCCTTGGATAAGAATAAAAAGTATCAAAAAAACACGGTAAAGTTGGGGTACTTGAGAAAATGACTAAAGTTTTACAAAACCAAAAACTTTTTTTTACACTCCTCTCTCGGTACTCAGAGAACTAAGAATAATTATGTAGGCTCCAAGTTCATGACGATTCGATGACAAGGGATGACACTTGAAATTATACTGAACTGTCACGATAAGTGCCACACGAAGGGAATAAAATATTGTCACCAACGTACTTTGGCCCGTCACTATACTCGAATAAAAAATGATAATGATGATGATGGTGATACTGCACGTTTAAATACTTTTAGGAGACCACGGATTCAAATTGAGACATCACCTGCATGAAAAACTTTGGTTTCATTTGTTTTGCAGATCCTCCTTCACTCCTCGTAATACAATAAATATCGGTCTTAAACACGGTTTCATGTACCTTTGAGTAGTTTACTCTATTACTCACCACTTCACAAACATCATGATTATAAGGTTCTTGAAACAGAGAACTCAGCTCTTCCTCCGACTCAGAGAGTTCTTTGGGAGGAGAGACGCAAGGGAACAAACTTAAATACTTCTTCAAAGCTTGAACACGATGAAAGAAGACGCGGACGATAAATCACGAAAAACATAGCATTTGCACGCTGAGTTGCAAGAAGTATCTTTTATGCATGCACGTTTCCGAACAATATTATTATAGAGTGGGAGCCTTTGTGGAATAGAGCTTCCTTTATATTGTTTACAATGGCTGTTCTAATGATAATGGAACGAGTTGTCGGCATGCACAGGACAGGAGTCGTGGAACTGCTGTGCAAAAACTCTATAAGGAAACGCACATGAAAATGTCTCTCTCAGCTCTTTTTCAAGATCAGTACAAGTACAAACTCCACGCTGTCGGATATACTTTTTCACCGATTCTACCACAATTATTTCGTGCTGATGAACTGGAGAAGAAATAATTATTACAATTGTGTCACCTCACCAACTATACCGTCATTTATAATGAAGTTGCAAAGCGCATATAATGTAATTCCGTCATTTATTTTCCTGGAGCTTTTCAAGCAGCCTGCAAGATGATAACGTTAATTTAGCTTCTTGAGGAAGTACTCAGAACACAGTTAATTTTGCGAAAATGTGTAACACTGCTAAAGTATTAAAATTCAGGTTTGGGCTTTTCTCCTGGCAAGCATGGACGTGAGAGCATTAGCTTTTGCTTCCTTCCGGAGAGGAAGTTGTTTGATAGTTGTGTAATGGAATAGAAAGTCACTGCTGGGGAGATTTGAGATTTTCTTTGGAAGCAGCAGACGAGATTTTCTTTGGAACCAGCACGTTTCCTCGCCGTTGTTGTTAAGTGGGTAATTTTCCAATGTGGTTCCGATGAAATACGGCTACTTAGTTAATTAATCCTAAGACAGTTAAGTTCACACTTTGTGAATCCAAGCACACAGATGATGCACAAGCAGTGAGTTTACTCAATCCTCACAACATTCAATAGGCAAAAAATTTGCAAAAAAAATACGATATCAAACAAGCAAATAATGCCTGCCAAAAAACTTTTAAAATATTTTTTAATGTAATAGCAGTAACTGCAGTTACAGTTGGTGAGCAGAGTGCATATGTACGCTGTGGATGTCGATAGATGTTGCCTCCTCTCATGCAGAAGCAGTACTGGTTCAGAATCTTTGCTTCTCAGTCCTTACCACTATGAGCCAGAGCTAGTAGGCTTACTGCATCCAAAAATCCAAACCCTCGTGAACGGAATCGTATTGTTGTACGCAATGTTGAGGTCTGAGAACGTTATGTGAATGTGAAGTCTCTGAACTAGAAAGTATACTTGCGTTTGTTTGTGCGAGTAGGAAACTGAAGAATTTCATATGAACGAAAAGCAAATGAGGGTGACCACTGACCATGTGAGTGACTATGTCGCAGGTAAAAAAACTTAATTTTGTGAGATTGAAACTGGATCTCCCCACGATCGTTTCTTATTTTACTTGAACTTTTGGTAAGCACATAATATTTTGAAAATGTGGGAATCCCTTGCGAAATCAAATTGAATTGACCGATAAAGCATACGCTTTAATTAATAATGTGAGTATCATGAACACATTTTATGCAATTGCTCTCACGTTATAACATATATAGAATGACCGAGCCATCGAACGACGAAGCCCTTTGATAACAGAAAGTGCTATAAATTCATGTGAATAATACTTGTGCTGATTTCATTCTCACGCTGCTGACGACGCTTTTCATTCTTATTCTTACGCATTTTTACCACAACACTGAATAGCACATAAATAATGAACTATGAAGTGTTTCTAGTACAAGTGTCTAAAATGTATAACAATATAATGCTGCTATCAAGCATTATCTTTGTTTAGCACGAGCCACGAGCTTGTACAAGCTTATATGAGAAAGTCATTGTATGTAACCTGTTTTAATTTTTCTTATTGGTTTATCATTAATTATCACATGCTTACAAATTATCTAGACGATCGTATAACATTTTGGAAATAAAGCAATCAATTTATGAGTCTTTATATACAGTGACATTGTTAACATGTTGGTAAGTATTACTTCCAGACTTTGAGCATTAAGTTTAAAGATTTCAAACGTGCTGACTTGTTTCAATAAGTGAATTTGATGACGCATGATTTTAAGAATCGTCTCATTTCATCATGGTTTACAGGGTACTAGTACCACCAGTAATAAAAGGCAATTCGTGTCTGCTGTCAAGGCTTTATGAGAGCTGTGATCTCATTGAAGCTAGACTAGTATAGTTCAGCTCACAATAAATATAAATAGCATGTCCACGCTGAAATGCTGTGAAAAATGTGATGAAACATCAACTATCAACATGGCAAAGATGTGATGAGCTTGACTCATCTAAAACCTTTCCAAAAGACTTCGTGACCAGTCCGTATACATGGTCTGATCGATTTTCATTCTTCTCTCTTTAAAAAGAACCTTAAAATAGAGTATCACACAATTGTGATTTCATCAAGGTGTATCTCGAATACGATGCTTTCATCACTTCCAATCACGCAGTTATGCAATCATCCTTTAAACCCCTATCAGTTCAAACATTCTCAAACAATTAGCATATTATACTCTTTTCAAACTCATTTCAAAAGAAAATTAGAAAAGGTATCAATGAAAATTGAAAATGAGATGATGTGATGATACTGTGATTAACCTTGGGCATAGTAAATAAAAATGAAATGATGATGTCCACTTGCAAAAGCGCCTTCATAAAGGATTTTGTTGAGCAATGAGCAAAAGGTATAAGTAGGTACTTCCTAAAATATCCTATCATTGTTCTGATCCTTCTCGAAGATTGGAGGACATCTATCGAGCTGTGATGATATATGCGTGAACTCTCGTCTTTGTAACACCGATTCTCGTTGCTTGCATCAAAGATTGTTTCCAAAAGGATACAATTTTTAAATTATAGTTTACGTAAAATGAACGGAAGCTGAAAATATTTATGAAACAATCAAATCAACTTGCATATCACAATAGCATGTGGTGAATCATTCACCTTACAGTAGTAGCAGGTCATTATAGCAGAAAAGTAATAAAATGAATAGCACAGCATCGCATTGATCGCATGCTTATTGCCTGCAGATGTTATGTAGTTACGCTTACGTTACGCTATCGGACACAGGTTTCGATCTTCTATTTTTCATACAGCCTTCATATAGTGTAAAGGCATTTAAATATTAGCTTAGTACCTGTTACCATACGTTGTAGCTCCTTACATTAACATCGCCAGAATTTATGATCACCAGTGCAAAACGATGATTCCACATGAAAATGCATTTGCATTTTGAGAGATACTTCATGATTTTACCTTTACCCTCTTCATTTGGCTGTAGAAACCTTTCAAAAGTTCCCATATAGCATGTGGTTTGAATGCACATTGTAAGTAATGTAGTGTGGTATTGATAGTGCCGCTGACCACAGCATAAAGAGCTTTCAGTAGAGAAGAAATTAAATCAAACGGGAATGCAGAAATTGCATAAGCTTAACATGTGAATGATATGATGATCTGTTCCAAAATATTGGGATACGGTAGGCAAACACCCCACACCGATGCACCACCTTTCTGTGGACGTAATAATAATTTATAAGTATATGTTTATGATGCTCACTTGCCATTACTTTGTTGAATACACCATCCAAATTTAATACCAACTGCTGACCATACTCGCATCGTATAGTATAATACCTTTGCATGGTCAACTGAATCTTTGGGAGGATGTTCCACATCCGGTTTTCAGCTTTCTATGGGACTACGCTGTATGTTTGACGTATTCAAGCCAAAATACCATACTGCAGCTTACACCATTACATACTATACGTAAGCCATGACATTGTACTGAAAAATGAAAACGGTAATATTATTGGAATACTACAAAGCACTAAAATTTAAACAGACAAAGTTGTGCCGGTGATAGTAATGTCAATGTCACATTAGTACTTTATTGTTGTGTGTAGAGTGTAGTTGAAAAACAGCTACGTATATATACAAAGAAATTAATACTTGATTTCTACATTATATGATAGGTAATATAATTGGTATAATATGACAAATCTACACACGGCAAAATCTCGCATAATATGCTCTGGTTTGGTAGTAAAATAATATCACATAATGTACACAAATTCTTACCCGAACACAATCACTATAACTGATGCTAACTATTATTAATCAGTGCAACGTGTTCGTATATAATGTCTTAACATCCTTTGAAGTGAAGGAAGTCTTAATATTGCATAGTTAAAACTAAGGACACAATAATTAAAACGAGCAACGATCACACTTCTTGTCAAGAGCTTTCTTTCTTCATAAAGGTAACACCATAAAATTCGACAATTGAAGTAGTGGTTACTCATCGGTCAACCAAATTTAACTAGATGATCTTGAAGACGCCAAGAGATCTGGTAAATGACCATCTATTAAACCATTGCTCGCGCTACTTTCATCCGTTTTCGTTAAGTCACATAAAGGTTGTGTTTCTGACGGCTCCCCAAATAGTTGCACAACTGGTGTTTCAAAACTAAGAGTCGGTGTTACCGCATTTGGCGGTGGGACTAGACTATTGGCAGTCAAAATATTTGAGGAAATGGATCCAGATTTCTTGTGACCGCTTTTCTGGATTGTCGGAGGAGGATATAGGTCTTTCTTGGTGCGATCTCGGCCAAACGTTCTCACGGAACAACCCAACAGAGACAAATGGTTATAAACCATTCCTACGGTAGCATAAACGCCTCCAACAACTGCACATAGCCGGATCAAAAGCATCCATATTGGATAAGCTTCTTCTTCAACTTCAACCTATATGAGAATACGGAAAAAATGTGAATCTGACACAAACAAATTGTAAAATGGAGCTTGTTTAAATCATCCAAATTACTTTTAGTCCACTCATGTCATATTTAAAAAATATGCCAGATATTCCATGTGACCCTTTGTCATGGTTGATTTCACGTCCTAATTCCCGAACAGAGTACTGGTAAGTTAGGTAAGTTCGGAACTTTGTTTTTACAAGCGTAGGGACAACTTGGATAAAGTATTGATAAAGCATGTGATCTAAAAACATAAATGTAAAACAAATCAAATTCTATATTTATTTGTGTTTTGTCATTCCGTTGAAATAACCATTCTACTTACTTGAATTTGCAACCTTTTCATCGCCTTCCAAGGGAGAAATGACTGCCGGTGTATTATCCCCAAAGGAAAATTTGTAAATTCGATGGGAAAAATTATAGTCCCGGTCACTCATGAAGGCAGCAATATGTGCATGACCTCTGGGAAGGGGTAAAGTTTTTCCAGCAGTGATATGAAAATTTCCTGCCACTTTATTTAGCTCAAGGGATCCGTGTAATCTGCAAGCGGTAGCAGCACCTCTTGCAAATCTTTCCTTTGATGACAATTTAGGCATTTCCGAGTACAAATTAATGAAATCATGCTTCCATAATATTTGCTGCAGAGAGTGGTACTGCTCTCTCAAATACGAGTTCAAATTTGCTTTCGCATTAAAATAAGATCTTTGACTTTCAGAAAGCTCGAAATATGTAAACTCCTCCTCCAATTCTCCAAACTTCAGGACGTTCTGATTCGTCGAATCAACGATATCGGCACCAATGACTATTTAAATAACACAACAACATATATTATTAGCATATCATTCTGACACAAAGCAATTACCAAACAAAGTCATCATAATTCATTAAATTACTGGCACAAGGCATCGCAACGGTAATGTCGACATTGATAGTCAGCTTTGTATCCAAATCCGTATCCGGACTAAAATGAAACTTGTAGCCAGGGTCAAAGTAGTAACTAAACTCAAGTACAGTCAGCCAAACAATGATGATAACCGCAGTTATTGAAGCAGTGCCACCATAAGATGTTTTGTCAATACACGTCTCAGGAACTTTTGGAAATGCGTCCAACTCTTCAACAGCTTTAATTACTTTAGGCTTCCTCTGCCTCAACTGCGGCTGACTAGACATCTAAAAACAATTAGCCAATGATATCAAATATACACTCTTAAACCCATCAAAATTGATTATTACCAACATTAGTGAACTTTAATTACCTTACCGTATTTAGAACATAAGCACTACAAAAAGTGACACACCAGTTACAGCTAGCTATACTTATCCTTTCAGTTCACTTGTTTTGAATATATTGGATCTAGTTAAAATGTTACAATTTTGTGCATAAAAGGATTTGACAGCAGTTCTAATTCAACATAAGGTAAACACAGGGGCAGATACCGATATAGTAGACTTGACGGACGATGAACTAGCAGATACATAAAGATCAACATCAACTTGAACCAAGGCCAAACTTCATAACAACATTTTTATGTACAAAATTTGTAACAAGACCAACTCAAGACTCTGCGGTAGGTACAAATAAAGGTGGTTTAGCAATATCCTTATTGTGGTACGTGCTGCAGATTCTCTAGTCTTCTGTATCTTGTTTTTGAGCGAGTCGGAAGCGACTTGAGGGTCAACTTTGATATTGAAAATATTTAAAGTTGGACAGATTTTTTCAGTTAGTTGAAATGAATTTCTAAACTTGGATTTAATTGTGCATTTAGCACAAAAATTGTGATGTAAAAGTCTCAATTATTCAGTACGACTTCGTTAAACTTTTGAGACTGAGGAGACATCATGAATCCCAATGTGATTGAAGTGAGCAAGAGCGATCCAAACATAAAATGCAATTACTGTCAGAGGTCGGAAATCAATTCCTTGGAATGGGGTCCGATGTATCAATTGGATGGGGTCACTGTTCATTATTTTTGTATGGTAAGTATTTTACGCTAATTAATTAAGATTTCGTAACTGTTCAAAGTTTTCCATTATTTGAACACTTGTTATGGTTGTTTGTAGCTGTTTTCGGCTGGTTTAAGTCAAAATGGACAAGATGATGACGGGATTTTGGGATTCTTACCAAAGGATATTAGGAAGGAACTGAAACGAGGTGCCAAATTGGTAATAAGTTGATGATTTTGTTTTTGATGAGATGATTATAATTAGATGATTAATTTACAAAGAACTCATATTTCGTTTATATTGTGTTTAGAAATGCAAGTTTTGTCGTGGGGTTGGAGCTACCATTGGTTGTTCTACAAAGTCATGCAAAGCCAGCTATCATTATCCTTGTGGATTGGAAAAGGACTCTGTGTTTCAGTTTATTGGAAATTTTGAATCGTACTGTAAAACACATCGGGAGAAGGTTGTTATACCGTTTTCAGAAATTGACAGTAAATGCCCAATCTGCTATGAGGATGTTAATGAGGACAACTTTCCATTATGGCCGCCATGCTGCAAGAAACGAATTTTCCACAAAACTTGTATTATGGTAAGTATTAGGTTTGGGTTAGGTCAAGCTAGTATCAGCATATAATAATGAAAATTAAAGTATTGTACATTTTGTTTAGGAAATGGCTACAAATCATGCAGCCCACTTTTTCAAATGCCCGTTGTGCAATGATAAAGATATTTTTTCCAAGGCCATGAGAAAAGCAGGAGTATACTTACCTGACCGGGATGCTACTTGGGAGTTGGAACCCGACGCCTTTGTGGAACATAACGAACTGTACTCTAGGTGTGATGCTGAAGTCTGCACTTGTCCTAAAGGAAGAGAATACTCCAGCTCAAACGAAAGGTGATTTGATTTGATTGAGATAACCAAACCAAAGAACCAAACGTTAATGGAAAATTTTGAAACTTTTTTGTTTGTCCACAGCAAACCGTACAAACTCGCCCGTTGCAATGGTTGTGCTGGGGCTGCAATTCACAAGAAATGTGGGGGGTTGCAGATCTTGACATGGAAGTGCCCAATGTGTACACGAGTTTTATCTGGTTCGCTAAACCACAATGATATGATCGATATGATGTGTCGAATTCTCTTGTTAAACTTTAATAATAATCTGATGATGATCTGACGATGATTTTATTACAATTTAGATAAAGGAAGAGCTGACCTCAATAACTCTCGAATTCAACGACAACACTACGACACTTCTGATGACGAGGGTATAAATAGTTATATATTTTATTTGGCATTGTGCATATTACCACGAAATTATATTGTTTGATTTTTGATTTCATTGCAGACGCTGGTGATAACGAACAAATATTGACGCTGCGGGATACAATTAAAACTGTTCAATATGTAAATGATGACCGAAATGATGAAAAAAATAAATTTGAAGAAAACATTTCGTGTGGTTTTGTTGTGGAACGTGATGAAGACGAAACAGACGATGATGATTCAGATAAGGACGACCATGAACCGTTCGTCTCTTCCCGCACGCAGGCGTACGGGATAAAACTTCAGACGGTGAGTCATAGAATGAAGAGTGCAAAGGTTAAAATTGGTGCTGTAGGAGTTTTGAAAGATTTGAATACTAGGTGCATATCGGGACCTGGTAGTCATAAATTTAAACCAATTCAAAGTACAGCGTCTGCATGCTCAAACACTGTAGAAAATAGAATAAGTAGATTCGACAAGTATTCTAATAAGCTAAATGGTGTAAAATGTTGTCGACAGAATACAAGCACAACAGACGGTAGGAGTAGTGACTCAAACATATCATCTGACAATGTTTCGATTCCGGTCCGCAACTTTTCCCCTGGGAATACGACCCCCATTGCGTTTCTTCCTGTAGTAAAAAGTAAATTAATCAAAGTAAACGGTAAAGCCGACTTGAGGCAGATTCGTCATCATCCAGTTACTACATTTTGTGAACCTGAGGTTATAAAGGGGTCAACTAGCCGTAAAATAGAAATATTTTCTACAGATCGAAACAAGGCCAAAAACCGAGCTAGGTCGTATAAGAATAAAATGAAGGAAGAATCGCGTAGTAGTAGCAGTAGCGATTCAGATGACTCTGTGATTGGCATTTCCTTCAGAGCCAAAAAACCTCAACAGCAACAACAACTAGAAGTGGTCGCATTGGATGATGGTAGTAGCTCTGATTTAGAAATTGTGGATGAAAAAATCGTTACTACACACTCACGATCCTCCGCTTTCATGGACATTGTAGCAAAGGCAAGAGAAAAATGTAAGATGCCAGACAAGCCAGTTGTCAAGATTGGAGTGGATGATGATCAAAATGATGATATCGAGTTTGTGCGGATTCAAAATACACCCAAACCTAGGTTGAACTTGGCAAACTTTCCACAATCAACAATGGTTTCAACAGCGTTTCTCAACGTGATTAACAAAGCAAGGCAGCAGCCGCCAAACTTTAAGCTAAACTCCCATTTTAGTGGCCGGGTCCCGGAAAAGCGCAACATTGAAACTATCTCATTGGACAGTGACGAGGAAACTACTAGAGACGCCAGTGACTGTAAGGAATCTTTCTCAAAAAATCAAGGTGGAGTAGATTTACAATTACCTGCGGAGTGGCTAGAAGAGCTATCTAGCAAGTATTATTATGGTGGCTATGCAAGAAACATTCCCCATGACTTTTGGTTTAACTCAAATAAAAATCCAAGGCAAAACTTGCAATAGTAATCAAACGGTCTAATTGTTTTGAATTCCCAGGGGAAACCAGGACGTGTTCAAATCAAAGACTGAAGTCATTTTCTTCCAGGGACGGTACCAAAAGGGCACGTAATTAAATTAAACCCTGAATCCTGAAAAAATGCGAAACATTGTCGGGTTTTATTTTTTGTTACCTATATCAAATTTAAGTTAAGATGATGATGAAATTAAGTCAAAAGACAATAAACTTACTTTTTAATGATTTTCATTGTGCTTGAATTTGTCGTCACCATTAAATGTTAATGTATTACTCTTCATGGAAGGAATTAATAAGCCATTAGCGATATGATCTTCGATACACACAAATGACAAAGGTTGCAAAGACCGTAAGAAAGCCTTCATTAATTTAGTATCCTTCGTTTGTTTCATTCATATGTGTGCGTAGATTGATTATGTAACCAACCATTGTATGTATATAATAATTCTAATCAAATGCCTGTATACCGATGATATTTCAGTTTTTGTTTCAATAATTGACTACTTTAATCCAATGAAGAATAGAAATTAAGCTCACTTGTCATTGTAGTCATTTTTTCTTCTATTTACCATATCGCATGCTATTTTTTCCTGCCTAGAGTCACGAACGACGACTTGATTTCCATGTGCGTGTCTTACATGAAGTATTATGAGCAGCTTTCACTTGAATTTTATATTTTTTTCTTGGTCCATCATTTGTACTTCCTTTCCTTAACGTGATCACATCACACGTTATCGCTACTTGCTTTACTGGGTAAGACTTTGGGCTCATCTTTATGAATTTTAATGAAGTGGGACCCCTAGTGCTAATCATTGTTCTCTTCCAGCTTTTGTATTTTGGACACACGACACGCACACACGAAAAATATTTGAGAGGAAAACTGTTTGCATATTTTATATCATGAAAACCTTATGCACACAAACAATATCGTTCAAGTACTCTTTTATATAATAATTCTAATCTCTATGTACTTGTATGCGTAATCATAACTTAAGTAAGCATTCATAAATAGCTCAATCATGCCCTGGACACAATAAATGAAATGGTGCAGCCAAGCTCCAGCTCAAATCTTCTCCAGACGTTATCCAAGATGATTGCTTTAAAGCACCTGGTTTTTTGGACTGTATTTTATATAATTCCTTGTGCAAATTGTGCAAACATACTCTTTTTCTTTGTTGGTGGGACTCATAGCCATGATATACCAATATGGCCACTGGTAGTTAAATTAGCTGATAGAAATCATTCCGTCACATTTTTCTCTGCACATACAAGAAAGCCATGGAAGGATCCCCGAATAGAGCTGCTAATTCCGGAAGAGGTTAAAAAGATAAACGACAGGTATTTAGGTGACGTGATGAGTTTACGGTTACGCGGTGAAGAAAGGCTAGTTTGGGAATCGATACCAACTTGGTCTTATGAAATTTGTGAGTACATTCTCAGACACCCAGAAGTCCCTGAAGTAAAGGCAATATTGCATGGAAAAAAGTTTGATCTAGTGGTTCTGGACGCTGTATTATGTGACTGTAAGTCTGAGTCTAATTTTAGTCTGAGTTGGATTTTAAAGTAATTATATTAAATAATTTATATGAATTAAACTCTAATTTATGTACATATCGCCCGTCGCTCTAATTACGAAATTAGGTGGACACATTATAGCGTATCATCATAAAGCCAAAGTAATCTCTTCCGACTCGACTGCGATTCTTCCTTGGTTTAATCATGTCTTTGGTTTCCCCACTGAATCCGCTTGGCTACCTTTCATATCAACTTTTTTTAATTATCCAATGAGTATAATGAATATTATTGAGAACTACATTGAACCTTACTATTGGACTTATAAACGAAGAACGCAGTTTTTCCCTAAACTGGACAAGTTAATGAGAGAATTTTTTGAAACTGATAACATCACTTCTTTTGAAGAGCTGGAAAGGAAAACAGATCTACTTTTCGTAAATACTCATCCATCCGTAGAGCTACCACGCTCCCTTCCTCCGAATATAATTTCCGTTGGAGGAATGCAAATGTATGGTCAAAAGAACGCTACCATACCTAAGGTAAGTTTACAAAAAAGAGCTACATTTTTTACTTGTGGCGATCATGGTCATTGGGACAGCATGATATAAATTGAAAATTACTTTTTAAAATGCTTTAGGACATTGAAAACTTTGTAAATTCTGCTGAGCAGGGTTTCATACTGATTGCTTTTGGATCTAGCATTGACTTTTCTAGTATTCCTGCCGCATTTGAATTAGCTTTCTTTGACGCAATCAACCGTTTTCCTAAAATACATTTCCTAGTCAAAGCGACTAGCGAAGCACCAAAGAACTGTCCCAAAAACTTGAAGTACAAGCCGTGGGCTCCACAAAAGGAACTGATGGGTACTGTTAAAAAAGCACACAAATTCTATAATGCTATGTTGTAATGCAAATTCAAGTTAACACTTACTAACTTTGTTTCATTTCAGCACATCCTAAAACACTGGCCTGTATTACTCACAGTGGGTTGAACGGTATAATAGAAGCTACCTGGACTGGAGTTCCGTTAATCCTTATACCCATATTTGCAGAGCAAGATTATCAAGCTTATAAACTGCAAGCACGAGAAGTTGGTATTCGTTTAGAACTTCGAGATATTAATGCCGATGATCTGACATCCGCTATTTACAATATTACAACTAATCCAATGTAAGAATATGAACTTTCAGTTTCTCTTTCAACCTTATGCCTATTATTGTACTAAATAAAAACTGGATTCTTCTTAGGTATCGGAACAATATGAAAAAGCTACAGGCAGCCTTTCAGGACCGACCTCAATCTCCCATTGACCTTGCAGTGTACTGGACAGAGTTTACTCTCAGACATGATGACTTATCATTCATGAACCCAATAATTTATCAACCATGGAGGGTTTATATTGAGTCATTGCTGTTTACACCAGCACTTCCCTGGGTTGCGCTCATTACAACTCTTTCAGTTATCATCTTAACAATTTCCATTTTTCGCGTTAAAAGAAAATGATTTTTTAATCAGTTTGATATTTTTCAGGGTTAAGTACATTGAACATTTTTTATTGCGGTAATACTTTCATTTTTAAGGCTTTACGGTCAGCGCATACGTTATATAAACATAAATTAGAATACTGTTTGTACAAAATAATCACATCAATGAATAAATGAGTAGGCAAAAAATTAAAAACTACAAAGATTCAAACTTTCACCAAGTGTTGCAGCGATTGACTTGTAATTGTATGTGCTATGGCGTTATGTTAACATTTTATCACATATTTAAAGCTACGATATCGCATTAAAAGTAGTATAAAAACCACCCGTACTAAAATATACTGCGGTTATTTACGAATAAAGGCCACGAATAGTTTTACTGAGTTGGCTAATTTGCAGAGAGCCTACGTTATGTTGAGCTCGAGCTTATAGTATTGTTTTATTTGTCTGAGTGACAAGAGTCAACTTTTGAGATTTTTTTTGAAACTCCAGAATTCATAATGTGCGAAACTAATCAAAGTCCCCTTTTCCATTTCTCAACAGCACGTTCTCTCCTTCAGTATTTCCATTGCAGCAGGGCTTCCCTAAGGGTTCATTGTTTTGGTTTACAAGGAGTAACACTTGCAACTCTCTGGTTTCACGTTTATCATTATTTTCATCTTCCAAAACAGCCGTTGCATAAGGTGCTGGTCCAATAATACTCAGAAGCACCGGCAAAAACACCAAACCATGAAAGAGTCCGTAGACCACAACGAGGAAGAATATCTTGAAAGAATTAACATATTTTTTTTAGCTTTTTTATGATAATGATGATTGAAATACTTTAAGAGCAAAGCTTTACCTTGAAGAAGGTGAGAAAAACATGAGACTTGGAATTTGCTAGAAGAATAAACGCAAGAAATGTGCTAAATCCACCGTTCAGTACGGCAGGGCCGATATTAACCAATGCCTTGGTGGATCTTTCGTTTCGTGTTCCCACACTTGTCATGAATGCATGCGCTGCAAATAATTCATAATTAATTGTATCCCAGAAAATACATACATTTAAGATGTTAAAAGTGGTAAAGGTTTTGTTAAAGTTACCTATATGTGCTGCGTAATCAACGCACAAGCCAATTGCTAGCACCAGGTCAATGCATGAAACAGTATCTATCGTAAGATTCCAAAAATGCATCGAACCACCTACGTCAACTAATGTCAAAATGACACATAGTAGCACCATACAACACGTTTGAAGATTAGCTATGAGAACTAGTGTAGTTAAAAACACGCATATCATGGCTAATCCCATATTCCTGTATAATTCATCTGTAATTATTTCATCCGTCTCCCATCCTGCAAATGCGAATGACCAGATAAACGTATGGCTGTTGGCAGGTGTAAAATTAGCCTCCCGAATAATTCTTTTGATATTATTCATGGCTGGGACATGTTGTTCAGGCCCACTAAAAATATTGAATTTGAAGTTTGCTGAAGAGAGCTACAATAACATCAACATAAGTTTACAATTATTTTTCTGTTTTCTCTCTAATATTTATAAGATAAATGAGATTATTTATCTTTTGTCGTATACCATCACTGCCGGTGCACTTTTGCCACATGTCAAATTTTTATCAAATTTGAATCTGCTCTGGTATTTTCCTCCCGTTGGACTGAATAAAAATTTTCCCAAATATTTGTTGAATTCTTTGTTGGTAAGTTTCTGGTTGGGTATGTCTAAAAATTCATTTAAAATAGAAAATACGGTCACTAAACAAGACGAAATAGCATGTTGGCATCATAACTAGTTGTAAATTAAATAGTTTGCCTTATCTACCTTTTCCAAAGTTTGAATTGACGTACTGTTTAAAGGGAGGATACCAAGCGTCAATTTCATGAACAAAGGTAGAGTTTTCAAAATCCAATAAGAGTGACTCCAATTTGGGCAAATTAGAATTGAGATCAACATCATTCATCAAAATAAAACCTTCTTCCCCTTTCTCCGGAAAGAATTGATCACGAGCAGCAAAATATTTGAACAAGTACGAGTCTTGAGGCAAAAACCATATTGGATTAAATTCTTGGCGTAAAAGGATGTTGCCCCAAACGTTAACACCAAACACTCCAAAAGTGACTAGAAATACCATGACCTATGAATTAAAAATCAACATAATTTGTTTAATAATGAATAAAGCAAATACTCTCTGAATATTATGGTCTAGTAATTGTAAGCATTCTGTATTTACCTTGGAAAATTTCCGAAACAAAACTTTACAGTATATTTTCTCAATAGCAGTTTGTGCGAAACTTCTAGTCATTAAAGTTTTTGGAGAAAAGGATGCGTGGATAATATAGGGAATGAAGGCGTTGCGACGTCTTTCGATCCTTTTTTGATCAATTGCTAGCCAGGCCACGAAAAAAGTTGCTTGAAAAATATATGTGGCAACTATTCCAAGAGCAGCGTAAACGCAGAACGACTGCAATGCTGGCAAAACCTAATTGAATTTAGAGTAGTTAATAAACCATAAAGCGATCGCGACTAATATTTCATCATACAAGATTTCAAAACTTACCGTAGTTCCCCCAATAGCTATAAAATCATAAAAGAAAATATTGCAACTAAATATTAACACATCTTTGATTACAAGTAAAGTTAAGCTTAAGTATATTTACCAAAAGCAAAAAAGTCCGTCAAACTTGTAATGGTTATTGACACTCCTGCATGCTGAAGTGTTAGTCCCAGCTTTTCAGGAATAGATTTTTTCATATCTTCAGGTCTTAAATTGTTCCAACATTGCATAATTACAAACATGTCATCAATGCCTATTCCCAGCAGTAAAAATGGCAGTATGTTGTGAACAGGTCCATAGATGATTTTAAAGGCGGAACAAATTCCATAAGACACCAGAATAGCAAGGCCAACACATGAAAGACCAGCAAGTGATAACAACGGCTACAAAATATTTAAAAAGAAAGGTGATGATGGCATGATGACCCAGAATTTCATTGTGCTAAAAAAACAGCAAAACTTACTCTTTGTTCTACAAAGTTGAACTTTCCCAGCATGAAAATAACGTATAAGAAAACAATACTGAACCCAACTGCTAACATTGAGGCATCCCCCATAATTGTTGACCCACTAATATCTGCAAAACTATATGACAAACCCAAACCAAACCAGTTCTTAATAACTTTCTTTCATTCAATTAATTCAGTTTACTGGTGATTGATTTTTCTGTTCATACAAACCTTCTAGCTACGTTGAAATAAATATTTACGCCTTCTGGGGGCCGAAAACTTAAGAAAAACTTTGACAGCTCTTTCTCCCACATGAAGTTGTACTTATCTACTGCTTGACCAGTTCCTTCATCATTAAGAACATCACCAAGATTCATGGCAGTTCGATTAAGACGAGCAAACCATCTTATCATCACCGCTTCCGCACCAATAATGTAGCCACTTTCGTTCCTTTGAAGTTTTCCGAGTTCGGTAGCGTAGTTAACAGGACGGCCAAAAACAGGACTGTGAACGAATGAATGAGCGAATGAGCCAAAACAATTCTTCCAAATTTAACGTTAACTTTAGTGTGACTAGAAAACTTGCCTGATTTGTTCGTGGTTGATTGCATTAACGATTTCTTCCTTTGTTAGTTTGTTAATGACGGAGGAATTGTAGTTCCAAAGTTCAAGCATGTTTAGCTCAAAGCATTCTTTATCCAAGGAAGAAACAATATTACAGTAAACATCTGTAGGCAATGATACACTTGGATCAAATGGTTTTTCTGACGTAGCCTCTTCATCATCGTCAAAATCAAATGCAGAATCAAAGCCATCAAAGTTTCCATTAAACAATGTCGCGCTGTTATTGGCATTATTCACTTCTCTTTTCCGCCTCTTGTTTGTGTCAAATTTTATGACAGGAAGCCTAAACAAAAATAGCTTAGTTACATACATGTAAATACATACTGGTAACAATAGTTTAAATGTCATCATTCATAAATCATATCATACACGTACTTGAAACATATATCCTTCCATTTGTAAGTGGACGCCTCGATTTCCTTGACCTTGTTATGTATCTCCAGTAACTAAATTTATACATCGATAAGTGTTACATAACTTTAAGATAGTTTCAATACTTTGAATACCAAATAAATCATTACCACATCGAGAACTTTTGGCTGGAGAACATCTTCTGCAGTGATGATGGCATAATGAAACCGGAATGGAGACGGAAAATTTTTATTGAGCCACTCTGTATCTTTAACAAATTCAGAATTCCACGGAATCCATAATTTGTCAGGTCGGTTTTCTGGAGTAAACCTTAGCAAACCAATCCCACAGAGCACAGTTAGTATCACACAAGCTACTATGAATGGAACAGGAGTCAGGCCTATTTGATAACCCCATCTGCAAAACATAAACAGCAATTAGTCATATTATGCAGGCATACAGCAAAACAAATGCTGTTGAAATCTGGGTAATACCTGTAGAAAAAGCGTTCCAAACTGCCAACAATTTTAAGGCTAATTAACTGCAAAATTGTCATGCGATCTTTTGACTCTGATGGTGGGTTTGTTGTGTCGACACGACTATTCGACCGTTTTTCTGGAGAAATTTCAATTCCAGCAGCACTGGCGTCATCATTACTTGCAGTTCCTTGCTTTTGGGACATGCTACGGCTGTTGACGTTGAAATTAAGGCCACCTTTATGTTTAAAGTAGATTCTAGTTAGCAGATCACTAAAACTTGTGATTTGAGTCTTTGTCCCCGTCCATAGTCGTGAGGTCCAAAAGCGTTTGTACTACTCGAACTCCTCAAGCACCTACATAATTGACAGAAAAAAATGAGTTACTAAAAAGGTTATACTCATGCTTACGACCGACAAAGTTTAATGAAGATAAAGACGAAGGCTTTGCCACACAAAATTAATATACAAACAGCCTTCTATTCTATTCTTCACGGTTCTGGCTCTTCAAATATTTACTTTAATCATAAAAGAAGTAACTACATAAATCTTTACACAGTTCATATATTATTATGACTCACCACTGGTGAGTCACCACATAAACCTTTGTGGATTTCGGACCAGGTGAGTTAAATTGAAAGTTAAAGACAATTCAATGCACTTTGCACACACAGTTGACAGAAAATATGATAAAAAGAATGAATGTTTACATGACAGAAGCTCAAATCGATATATAATGACTAGGAGTAACCAACTTTATGAGTTTTTGAGTACAGAAATAGATAAACGTTTTAAACTTTTAACTTCACCGGATAAGAAAAGGATAAACTATAATTACAACAAAAAACAGGTAGCCTCTTTCTTCTGGGTTCTGTTCCACCATAAAAGCAGCTGATTCAACTGATGTTGATGAGACCGAAGAGCAAATACACGTGCAGAGATGAACTCAAAATTTCACATCATTTCAATTCAAGGTATTCTGCTAGTTATAGACAAAGCACATGTGATGATGTGATGCTTTCTTTCTTTCACATCCATAATTTACGGAAAGTACAATTTGAAAAACAGATTTATGGATGCACTTCAATTCGATTGATGTAGCAAACTAGCATGAATATATTTTACAGTTAAAGTAGGTCACACAGTATGACGTGCGTAACTAAGCCTGAGATCATTACAGGTCTAACCTGAATATTGGATATCCAAAAAGGATTGATGTTTGAAGTATTTTAGTATGTCAATCTAATCAATTAGCATAATTAAGATTTGATTAAAGAATCTGACATTAAAACTTACAATGTGTCCAATGAGCTCACAACTCCGGTTTTGCTACGGGGAATTAGAAACTTTCATAGCCTTCAGTGATACACTTGATCTAAATTTTGTGCTTTCTCCAATCATGCACATTCTCACTCCACAATTTGCTGTAGTACTGATCAATTAATTAGTTACAGCCGCAGCAATTGCAATAGCTTCGTCTGGTTAGAATTTTGGATCTGTTGAAATTGCATAGATGTCCATGTGCTTTTCCTCATGCAAATCACGTTAAGGTAATCATATTAAGTATCTACTCGACATTTAAAGATGTACGAGATGAAGACTTTCCAGACTTAACTTAATTGTATCAATTGAATTGAATTGAAATTATCCTTATCGTTATTTACCATGAAAGAATGTCTGAATCTGGACAGTACATTATTAACATGTATGTATGTATGTAAGTGTGACTCGACTGTGAGTCGCGACTCGTGAGTGTGAAATGAAACTCCATAATACAAAAAGGGAAGTTCTACTACTAAAGATCAGACAAAGAGCTGTATTTGATCTTTGGACATACGACGTAAATATTGTATTGATATAAATGAAATTATATGACACATACATGATTTGGCAAACCCATCTCGTATCTCGAAGTTATAAAAAGTGAATTGTAATGGATCCCGTAGATGAACATGCCAATGACTGGATCTTTAAAGAATGAATTATTTTGTTATGTTCAAAGACATTACACGTGGACAGTCACGGTGGACTGTTAAAATATTTTTATTACTCTTTACAGCGCATATTAGGTGCGTGTGTGTGTATGTTATTTGTACTTGTAGGATATTATCACAATTAGTTGCACGAATGGTTTTTATGTGTTTGATGAATGAATGGACAAAGGTTTTTTAAAGATATTCCATGAGTATTCATATATATTTGACAATACGATTATTATACACGTGCGTCTATAATCAAACAGGGAAAAGAGTGGAAGATTGTATAGGAAATATTAGTCAAAGTCAATATGTCATGTAAAAATGCGTCGATACTCGATACTGTCATGAATTGTGTACCGATCAAATTAGCACATCTGGTGTTAAAGTGTTAATTGGGATTGGGGGTTTCAAGTTCCGTATGACAAGTGATGACACTGATAATAATGCATTCGCTTGTTTGTTACAACTGCATGTTTTTCATGTACTTTCGCTTCAAGGTCAGAAAGTATGCAGCCTTCAGTAAGCTCGTTTGCAATGCAGATCCAGAAAAGTATTTATAAAAGGCTCTTTATCAGCAACGGTGATTCCGTAAAAATAAAACGATTCTTTATTTATTCTATCCTTCAATTAAATAGTAGTTGCATTGTTATACTACGTAGTTATCTCTCCAGAAAGATATTCTTTTTTCGAAAGGCTCATCTACAATTCCGTAACTCATATCAATCAATAAGTACCGTAGATGGGGAGCGTCAGGTTTTATTGGTGTCCATTTTACCCCACGGAAATTGAGATCGGCTCTGGATCAGATAAAACATCAATATTGATAGATTAGTCATTATATTGATGAAGATTCATCTTATGAATGAGGTTGGGAAATTCATAGACTTACTTGTCTGCTGCAAAATCTGCCCACAACTTGACAAAATCGGATGACATTTTGTAATGTACCCCGTCTTGCAGCGTGATATCGGATGAAATGGGAGTATTGAACTGTGGATAGATAACGTGCATTAAATAACCTTGATTCACTCATGCAGTCCTAATAATGGTAATTAGTTTATACCTGAATAAATTGTTCATCCCCGTGGCATACACCTTTGTTCACAAAAGCACAAAAATTGAGACAAAACTCCCGATGGATCAACAAGTGTTACATAATTATAACATTTTTTTAACTTACCAAAGTAATGATGTCGTTGTCCAATGATGTTCAAGTTTATCCACTTTTTAATTGAATCCAGCAGTAACTCTATAATGTAATGATACTCTCCTCTAAAGAGGCAGACCATGTGGGCTAAACTAAAATCACCGGAATGCAGATAATAGTATAAATACACGGGCGCATGTTTGCTCTGAAGCCTTGCACTTTCGGACGCAGGGTAAAAGAAAGCCCAATCCGAAACCATGTTGGTTAGTTTGCTTTTGTGTTTATCGGATATTTTTCTGATTTTTCCAAAGTACTGCTCTCGAATCTTTTTTGATGCTTCATCATTTCGTTGATAGAACAAGATTTTGGGTACTACATTGTTCCAGTCTTTGTTTAGTGCTTTCACCAACGTCTTATTTTGCATAAATCCTTAAATGGTAGAAAAGAGAATGTTTAAATGCTGTTATAACGCCCATAAAGTCCAGACTTAAATTGGAAAATACCAGCAGATAAAATGAGTCCTTCTTCAGCGTTAACTCCAGTTATCCATGGAACTTTATTTGCAATCAATCCCTTCTTCAGCAACACCATTGGGTCTTCAGTCAAAAATGCATTTTCATCCTTCACTGTTTCAACTGTTGCCGAAAATACTGATAGGCTATCATGCAAGACATCCTATTGGAAGAGGAAAATTATCTGATTTTTAACCATATAATTAATGGTCCCACAAATATCATCCAAATGTGTATTGTATTTACCAAAGTTTCTTTATGAGCTCCTACAAAAGTGGTAGCGTCAATATTTTTCATGCACTCTACCATTACTTTTGTATCATTTGTTATACATCCTAATTTTTCTCCAAATCTTATGGCTTGCTCTTTGGGAGTACGAGTTAAAATAAATGGACTTATGGCTGTTCCACTTTGAGATATTGCCTTATAAAACAATCCTACATAACATAAAAAATTAGTTATTCCACAATTTAATAATGTAATACCGGAAGCGCTTATAATATTATTCATATTACCTGAAGACATTTTCGATAACATGTGAAGGTGTACTCTGAACATCCGCGCGCTCTCGCCAACTATACTCACCTTTTTCGGGTCACCCCCAAAGGCTTTTATGTTAGTTTGAACAAACTTCAACGCGAGTACTTGGTCCTTTTTAACAGTTTAATTAAAGGTCAAAGGTCAATTCAATCAAAAAAAGTTAATAGGTCAATTTGTGAATTTATTAGACTGTCTGCTTACCTTTAAGCCCATGTTACCCCTCACGAGCTCATCTCCCGTGTTTAGAAAACCAAAGCTAGCTAGGCGATAATTTATAACGACTACAACAACGTCTTCATCCATAAAATAGTCGGGTCGGTATAGATCTCCTGACCCAAAGATGAACAGACCTCCGTGAATGAAGAACTTTTGAAGACAAGTAGAGAGTGAAAACATTAAAATTTAAAACTTAATATGGGATTTTGTGAATATGAGGATGATTGTAACTTATACCATAACGGGAAGCAAGGCATTATCATCCTGCCGTGGGTTCAGCTGCAGAACATATTAGAAGTTACATGAATTATGCATAAATGTTTGTGACAGATTTGAAGCTCTATAAATACAATGTGTGTTACCTTTGGCGTGTGAATGCTGTTGAAATAGTATTAGAAATTATTTTTAGAAACTATTATTAGTAGTAATAGAAATAGTATAATAGTGTAAAACCTTACTTGATATAGAGGCAGTTCTCCTCCCCAACGTATTGATTGGCCATAAGATCATACTGGAGACAAGGCGAACCATATTCAGTTGCGTCTTTTACGCCACTCCAACTGTCTACTGGTTCTGGAGGCTTTAAATATTTCATAATTATACAACACATATAAAAGCTTCTTTAGCAAGCTTTTTGGGGTAAGCAGACAATTTACATATCAGTATTCACCTCAAACCGTAAATTTTCCACAGGCGGCTTGGCATAGGGAACTGCTAAATAGTTAAAATACTCTCGTCCATCTCGTGAATACGCAATAACACCTTGGAGCTTTCCCTGCACTGTGGTGACAATCGGCGCCAGCTTCTTTCCTGGAAACCCATACTTTCTAAGATAAACTGCAATGAAGATCACAGCTACAGAGATTGCTGCCTTTTTCCCAACCATTTTGCACAGTTCTGGAAAATGATCCCAATCACATAAAAGCTGTAGCACAATTCCGGTTCGCACTTCAATCAATTAAGGAGTAATAATTTTCAAGGTTTCCCAAGAACTGGCACATGAAGCTTTTCCTTCTTCCTCAAATATTTTTCATACCTAACGTGCCTATATCACTGTGGAAATGACAATGGAACAGAAACAGAGGTACTCTCACCAGCACCGCTGCACTTCAATACGACTGGAATACTAAAATGGGATCTGGAATGCATACACTCAAAGATAAAGGTGACACTTTTGTGCTTTGAATATCAATAGTTTGAATAGAATACTAAATCACAGCTTTTGCATGTGAACATGAACACTACTCAAATCACTTTCATTAACAATGAGAGCTGCAGCTTTTTACATTGAGTTTTGGATGGCCACACTGAATTCATATTATTTAGGATGATGATGGGACTGGCTGGAACACTGTACTTTGCTAATGCCATGAACTTGGTTGATGATGGAACGGCTACTAGTAGAAGCAATTACTCTTGTAGGAATAATAGTTCTACTTAACTTTTTAAATGGACAATAGAACGCGAATTATGATTACATGTCTCTCTGTAGAAGATGACGGCTCGTAGTAAACAGCACGCAAACTTGCCTATATACACTCAGTTCCAGCTCAACGTACGTATTATCATGTTAGCATGAGAGCTATGAAGCTTCTGTATGCAAAACTCTTCATGACTGCTGTGATGATGCTGAAGGCAGACTTCAGGTTGAACTGAAAGGAAAAGTCAAATCAAACCAGTATTATGATTAAGTTGGGATTGGCAGAGCAAAATTTATACTTAATTGCTTCTTACAATAACAACACGGAGCCTGAAACACCATAATTTTCTGCCTACTGTCGACTCTACTACGAAAATGTTGTATGTGCAAGTTTTATCCGTAGAATTTGATGGATAAAAATACGGAAAGCAACAATCTTGCTCTTCCTGTACTACAATACTATGTGGTTTGGTTTAAAGCGAAAGGAAATGCAGTGATGGGATGAGAATCTTCATATTTATTCCTAGCAGTTTTATTCCATGTTCTATGTTATAACATCATGAATGGAAGTATGAATGCAGCTAGCTGTATGATTTTTTGCTTCGTTGTGAATAATTGCGAGGTTTGTTCATGGACATTGGGAGAGTAAAATAGGCATAAGGCTTTCGAGTTTCTTGCATACCTACAGACAGAACAGCACATTCACTTAGTTAGCTCAAAATGGGATTCTACCAGTTTGGAGGTTAAAAGATCTTTTGCATAGTCGCTAGTCCAAGTGCTTCACCACTTTATGTTAGTAGGCTACTACTAGCATCAACATGGCATGCGGCCACAATGGTCACATATCGCCACATAGCACATCCCATCTTGATGTCCGTCAAACAACCAAACCAAGCAATCAGAGCAAGATTCATTAGCATGCAGGCTGCAGGTTTCTGTACTATGCGTTCATAATGCTTAAAACTGCAATATAATAATTTTGCAAAGTATAAGTACTTCATTGTCAGTAGACTTTTGGATCGATAGATACATTCAATATAGCTTATTGTTGTTCTAGACAATATTTAGCTACAGTTCAAGTGGGAAGTTACATAAACCCACAATTAAATCTTTATAGGTATAAATAAGAAGTTCATTTAATAGCGAACTTTCTTGCTAATTACTTTTCAAGGCAGGCAATCAGGTTTAATTTATTATGGTATTTTGTCTTGACTTGTTGAATGTACGCGTAATGATTTCCCAAGTTTCATTTAAATGTCCCATGCATTTTAAATGGTATAAAATCAATAACTATTCTCATCATGAGTTTGTTGTGTAATACTAGTTATGTATAAGGAAGACATTTCAGTACAAATAAGCATTAGAAAAACCTCTCCAATATTTTTATATTATACCGTTTGTGAGTTTTACTTTAGATTTAAGTATTTACGATGATTTAAAAGGCTTATATTATTTCCATTTTTTCTAACTTTTAATAACATTTGATTTTCATATTGCTAGCCCGTATGACATGGCATAAAGGACAAATGGTGAATTACTGGACAATATAAAGTTTGCATGCTGATTTTAATATTAAATGCTCAGTATTGAATAAAACCATAAATAAATGCACATACCTTTGTTTGACTTTTGGAGACGACCGCAAAAACTATAACCTTGATTGGGTGGCAGATGGTTTATGCAATCTGATTTTTGCACGTGTGCTTCACGCAGCATGAGATATCAAAATTATCTGCTACATACGTTGATGACACATTCACAAGACCGGTAGATACCTCACAGTTAAAGATTGTGATTGCTCACTATCAGATCAAATTAGGATACGCAACAACTTTTTTACGCATTCACCATAGACAAATATTTATATTGGCAGGGAGCGTGATAAATTATGCAAACCGTAGACATGGACAGGAACACTCAAAGTATCATTTGTGTATATTTACTGTTTCAATTTAGTCTTGACTGTTTTACTTGTCACGTTTCGAGCTATACAAAGTTGTACATTCAACGAAAGCTGATAAAAGATGATGGTCGTTGACAGACATGTAGTGGTTACATGAGTGCCTCACAACTTTTGATTCTTCTATTATATTGATTTGACCATGTAATTCCAGCGGCACAATATTAAATGCTACTTTTTAATTTGGTTTCCGCAAGTTTTATCACAGAAGTTTCAGAAGCTACCTTTAACCCCAGCAATGATCAAGAATAAAACTACATTAACTACCTAGATAAAATATAGGTTCTTAAAAGTTCAACGTACTTCCAAGGTTAACGTTGTATATAGATGCAAGCAAAAATTACCAACAAGTCTACTTCAGTTATGCCAGAAATAACAAGTATTAGTTTGAAAGTAAGTTTGTATATGTGGTTCCATATGAGTTTTGATTGTTCAGAGAACTGCGAAGTTGACAACAACAAACAGGAAGCAGCTTCATTCGTTGTGCTTTTACTGCGCTGAGTAGCTGGAAGAAACTGGGAATGTAGGTTGTTTTTTGGAAGAAATTCGAACAAGGGTTTGCTCGAGGTAGTGAAGTCAAAGCAAAGTTAACAAAGCCGAGTCATACTACTCGACTCGTCCCGTGCATCCTACAGCCTCAGTCATATGTGGATTGTATTGATTTTTCGCCCTTCTGGGTAGAATGCTTACAATGCTGCTGAGATAAAATAGCACACATATTTCCCTCTTTCCAGCACGCGATGGAGAAGGTGCATTATACACTACATTACATCTGAAACCCCATATAACATTTACTTGCTTTCACCTATTCAGGTGGTATAATACGAGCAAAATTATATGTTGAATGCGTGTTTGTAAACACCAAAAGCATGAAATAAACTCTTTTACTGCTGCTCCCAGGAACAAGGGCTCGCATGCTTTTCATATTCTTGGAATTGCTGTTTCCACCAGTTGTGAATTGTTAACATTCTTTTATTTGGGTGGTTCCATAGTTCCAGGTTTATTAAAATTGGATGCAAAATGGGCAATACACGTTGATGTGCCTCATTTTACCAACCAAGTATTTATCGACCACATTTATTAAAAAAGAAAGAAAGTGAATTCCAGTGTCTGCTACTCAAAATCGTGGCATATGCAAACAAAAGCAAAACGACTGAACTATAGTACGTATATGTCACCGATATTTTCAGATGGAACAAAAATGAGTAGCAAATTCCTAAATTATTGAGAATGTTCGTTACACATCACTTACCAAAGTATTTAGATCCATTAACCTTTTACGGATTTTCAATTCTTCCTTCCTACTTGTATTAATAATTCAATGTGTAAAAGATATCCATCAATAACCAGCTTAGTAAGCTCGATTCTTCAATTTAGGACCATTCTGCGTTACGTTGTATATAGGAAATGAAAGTTCAGAAAATCTAGCTTGAGTTGCGACTATCATTCATTATTAATAAAGACTGATAAAAGGTTAGGCTCAATATCGATACTAGAGTGGCCATTGCTGAATATAAATATATTATGCCCATTTCAGTGTGCAACATATTATAAGACCAGTTACTCGGTAATGCATGCATGTCAGTCATTTTCAACCGTAAACAATATGCTGCTGCTGTTATGACCAAAACGGAGAAAATTTGGCAATCTGGTAATCCCATTAATAATTCATGAAGATGCGCAGCATAACACTAGAAAGTAATGCAGAAGCATGTTCCTCCATCAACCAATGCTCACAATGTTCACAAATTGTTTGTCAAAAAGGCCAAGACGTATGCAATAAAATTGTCAATTACGATGAAGGTCAGTAGTTATGAAGCGTCTGAAATACACTAAAAGTCTGCAACAGACAAACTGACCGATCGATATGAATTTTGTATCGTTGAGCACACGCTATACATTGTCAGTAATAGTTTTATCCTAATCATAAGATTATGATCGAGGCTTTGGTCAGCCGATGGTGCAATTTCTAGCTAAAGGTTGGTTTGGGTTTCTGATTAGTTTGATTTTGTACATAATATATATTTTAATGGCAAAATTGTGATCACATCCGTTCGCAATGTACGATTTATTTAAACGAGCTTATTACAATTATTATGTGAGAATATGTATATCTACTTATTCAATATTTAGTTCATCCCATAGACGAATTTGATCTGTAAACGGTTCTACAATGAAGCCAGGTGAATTAGGCTCAATTTTCATATACTCTAATGTTTTATTTGTTGATGATTGTGGAGTCCATTTATGACCTTGGAATTCAAGTGTATTTCTGTAATTGAAGATTGGAAACATTATGATAAAATACAAATGAAATAAGGCGATTAACTTATTGTTGCAAAACAAATAAAACAATTTTTTAAACATTGCTTACGGATTGTATGCAAATCCAACCCACGCTTTGATGAGATCTCTAGAAATTTCGTAATCACTTGATCCTACTGGAGCACCAGGAATAAATGGGAAACTAAATTGTAGCAGCATTTCTTCACCATGGGATGTCCCTGTGCAACAAATATGAGTAAAAGTAAATATTTGTTTTAATTCACCAATTGCCCCCACAGTACATAATAAAAGTGCCATTAACAATACCCAATCTGTGAATTTCCCATCCAAAAGCCTTGTACACCCAGTGCTTAGCAAGTTCATAGCCTGTCTCCACCAAAGGTATATATTTTCCACGTAATGACTTCATCAATTTGAGAAAACCGAATTCGGTGGGATAGTTGTAATAGTAAAGATATACGGGAGCATGCTTCATATGATATTGAGTGGAACGGTGGAGAGACAAGAAGAAAAATCTGGTTCCATGTATTTCAGCCAGACCCTGTAAGCTCTCCGTTGGGTGTAATTTTCTGCTAGTACCAAAGTAATATTTCCACAGTCTTTGTGGTGCGTCTTTGGGTCTGTCTGGAGAGTTGTTAAGGAAGAGGATCCTTGTTAGAAAGTGATTCAAGTCTTGATTCGCCCATTCTATGAGTGTTGAGTTTTCGAGGATTTCTGTAAATAAATGGCATAGTTGAGACTTAATGCTATGTGGTATGGCTGTATATGAATAAAGATTCGTAGTTGAAAAGTACCTGTTGCAAATGGAAGTCCCTCTTCGCTATCAACTCCTATCACATAAAAACATTGTATTACATACTATAATAATATGCTTCTGTGGTACAATTATTTGTATACTATATTTGAACGGCAGTTACCTGTCATCCACGGGATGTGGGCAAACTTTCCTTTCCTGAGCATATCAAGAGGTTTTTCAGGGAGGAAAGTTGTTTCATCTTGTAAAGCTTCTATAGATGGTGCGTACTTGCCCAGTCTTGGTCGTGGTGGCACCTATTAACGACCGTTATAGCTTTGTTACTTAATAACCATATTTTTGGCTTTTAAGAAAATGTTTTAGCATTAACTTACGGTCATTTCAATATGAGTTCGAACAATATCTCTTGTGTCAACTTGTTTCAAACACTTCACCATTTCTTCACTTGGTGCAGTTGGACAATTAACTCGTTCGGCTAAACTCTGTGCCTGCTCTTTTGGGTATCTGCTATAAAGCCACGTGTTTAAAACGCTTCCGCTTTGGGAAATTCCACGGTGGATCAAGCCTATAAATAATTGTACACTGCAATAAAATTACTGATACAATGCAACTCATATTTTCTGTTAATATGCAAGAATCTTACCTTTCGCAAGGGGTGACAGCATCAAAAAATGAACTGCACCTCCTGAGTAAATTAACGATATATTTTAATAAATTACAAAATTCTGAGGTTATCAAATATTGTCCCACTTTTAAGTAACCTTACCCCCAGCACTTTCTCCGAAGGCACTGACAGAATTAGGACTCCCTGAAAAGTTTTGGATATTGTTTTTGACCCACTTTAATGCGAGAACCAGGTCTTTCATTCTAACATTCATAAAGGGGTTCATTAAACAATTAAATTCGCTGTTATTCAACATACATCAAATATCAGATTTGTATTTACCCTTGATTGCCCCGAAGAAGATGATCTCCAGTGTTCAGAAAACCTTTATTACAAAAAAAAAATTGCCGGCTTACATTGCAATGGCATGTATAAGTAATCTTATGAGATTTCACTGACCTAATGCTCCGAGTCTGTAATTGACGCTGACCATTACTACGTCTTCATCCATAAAATATGTAGGTCTATAAATGTCAGAGGTTCCACTCTGAAAGCCTCCACCATAAATCCAAAATATTACTGGAAGTAGTTTCCCACTATCCTTGGCATGCTACATTAAAACAAATTCGTTGAATTTTTTCAAAATCAGAATTACGTACCAACTTAAAAAGTATATAAAAATCCCACTAACCTTTGGAACGAACACACTTTAAATAAATACACATATTAACATAATTAATTATTAACATAACATAATAACATAATATAATAACACACTTTACTATAAATATTACTTCAAATAGAGGCAATTCTCGGACCCTAGCATAAATGACGTAATTACGTCAATTTGGTAGCATTGTGCACCAAAAGTTGTTGCAGATCTAACTCCTTCCCAGTTTTTTGCAGGGACTGGTGGCTAAACCATAGGATTTGATATTATGGTAGTTTCACGCTTAGTTTACTTTAGATTGTTAATTTCAGGCTTTACTTTCACTTTACCTCAAATCTCAAATTGCCAATCGGTGGCTGCGCGTAGGGAATTCCCACATATTCATAGTATTCCCGTCCAGTTCTTGATTTTGCTACAGATCCTATCAATTTTCCATTAATTGTGTCAACTATTGGGCTGCTCTGGCCTTTCCAAAATAGTACATACGATACATAAGCCAATACAGCTACAAATATTGCAGCGAGTTCACGTTTCCTTCTTCGATAAAAGAAACTTTTCCTTTCTATTTTAACATTTGGCTCTGTCATTTTGTTTTTTAATTACAGCTAAATATCTCAGTTGACTGCTACAACAAATTTTTAAACCAAAATAAAATGTTTCGCCAAAAATGTAGCTAAAGTTGTTGTTATCGCTTGTTCCTTTGTTGTCTTTGATTTAGATGGTATAGTCAATGTTCTTGTCAACCTCAATTGATATGATATAATGACGATGTACTGATATACTCCCCGTTTTGTAACTGATCCTGGTAGCTGAGAGAACATAGTGTATTTATATTTATGTTTGTTTTGTCACGATATCATACAAAGTTATTGATTGCTATATATTTAAAGTAAAAATTTCATCTGTGTTAAGCCCGTTTCATCTTCATGTCACCGTGTACTACATCTGTTTACATGTATCAAATAAAAATTTTATCAAAATAAATACGAAACCAGAGACGCGCATTACTGAACTGATAATTCTTGTGCTAGACATAATTTTAACAATATCAAGACGAGAATAAGACCAGAGTTCATCAAAGTAGGATGGGATCGCATCCGTATTGATGCCAAACCAAAGATGTTCATCAAATTCTCATGTTGACCTCTTCGACTATATATCTAACTAACGTCTTCCTAATCTAAATGTTGACGTAATGTTATTTTTTGTTTGTCTTTGGTAATTTTTATGTCGCAGTAGCAGCTGATGGTGAGTTGTTAAAAACAAAATGCTCAGTCAATTACTTATATTAAACTTTGGTTACAGTAATAATATCGTCATTTCTCGAATAATGTAGTTGGAGCGTATGCAAAAAATTATCTAAAATAGAGGAAGAAGAAAACAAAAACCAGTTTTATACTGTAATATATATACCGAAAATTTACTGGACAACAGGATAAAATATAATTGCGAAAGTTTGATGGCGCAGCTATTGCTAACTGCTTCTAGAAGCGCGTTTTCGTGTGAATAAAAAGCAAAAGCATTATAATATGAGTCAAGTATATTTCACAATTGCATAATGGCAGTCTCTGGACAATTTATGGATGGACTTTGGTCATGCATTCAATATTTACAGTGTAAAAGGTCAAAGAGTAACACTGCCATCAACTACCATCAACATTTTCTTCCAAACTCTCAAAATCACATTTAAAGAGAATGAAACGCATTTTTGCTTGCATGCAAATATACTGTTTTTGCTAGCACTACAGGAAATATAATGGATATTCATTCAGTCATATCATTTTTATTTGAGGAAAATGCTTATAATTCATCAATGCTGAAGTGGTGAACGTTTGAATTAATAACGTCACATTACAATCGCTCCATCATAAATGCTAAAAAGTCCAGTAATCATTCAATTCAATTTGGTTTTCCATTTGCCAATTAATCATTATAAAGGCTGAAAACAATTTATTATTCAGAAACGTTTGAAAGGAAAACAAGATCTGACAGTTTTTTTCCTTTTGCATTTACTGCTGGTTTACATTGTACTTTATACTGAAAGAAGTCTTAACATTTATATCTGTAGATTAGATATGCAACTAAAGTAAGCTTTTCATTATCGAATTAATTTACATGTATAAAATAAAACCTGCAACGAATCAATGCTTTGACAGTCAAAGCAAATTAAATTATCTGTAAAATATTTTTGTATTTAGTTCTTAGCCTTATGTAAATTTGCCGATTTGTTTGTTGACTCGTTATTGAAAATACAATTTGCGCAAACAAATGATTATAAACATTATTAATTATAAAGACGGGCTAGAACCAGATATCTGAAGAGTACCAGATTTTATGTCATTAAAATTTTGGTAACCTACTAATTCGTAGGTATACTTATTTACGTACATCACACAAACAGATGAGACAGAAAAAGTTAAAACAGTTTCAAGGTTACCTTATTAAAGGACGTCTTAATTTTATTCGTTTTACCTACTCTATATTCATAAAAGTAAAGTCGGAACGGTTATTTGAGTAAACTGTACAAAACATCGAATTCGGAAAGTTAGAATTATTCGATATTTTATCTAATGTTAACAGAACAAAGGGATTTTTTAAATTCTTAAAATGACCAAATAATTAGGATCGAAATTTAGGGTCTGAGCACAGGTTGATGCTAGTAATATATATACGCATTAAGTCTTGCGGGTCTCCTTGTACATATTTTTGAGTAAACACATTATACTTAATATCAACTCATTGAATCTTACTTACTCGCATCCATTCAACGCATTTTATGGCTAATATTCAAAATCAAAATAATCAAAAGCTAACATTCAGTAACATCAGCATAATGATGACCCTAGAAAACTAAAAGTTGGAAGTTAATCAGAGTTAATAAATCTAGGAAAGATCTGTTCACAAATTACGTTAGACATTGGATGAACTTCAGACTTAACTAGCGATACGTATTTTTTGCGGTTGTAGATACACTTTCATGGAGCTTGCGAATGGAATAATTTCGAGTTTTGTAGTTTCAGCAAGAAATAAATAATCTATTAAATCTACAAGTTAATTTTATGATTCAAAATAAATTACCAAATTTTATTCTGATATTCTTGTATCCTGAGAAGTTTGCAAAAACTAATAATTTACGTTTAAAACAATTTTTATCATTAAATTTATGTAGACTCATAACGAAGAAACGTTATGTATTTCACTGTATACGTTTGACTTAACATTATAATAATGAAATCCTTAAGTCTAGTTTGTATACGAGAAATCATTACAAATACATTATATTAATGGTAGAACTGTATATTGCATTCAAATTTGCAATGTATTCAATAATAATGTACATTGCAAAATATCACTTTTTTACCCTCATATACACAAACAGTCATTCGTCTAGGACTAGAAACTAGATGGCATTAATAAGACTTTCAATTTTTTCGTCAAATAACGTAGTAAAATAATTTCATGAAACTACTATTCACTATTTTACTGTTACTACAAGGAGTTAATCTTAATTTTACTTTTTTGACACATTTTACCAATGATCTGCACAGAAAAACTAACACATTCATACAATCATCATCATATTTTGATAGAAATACAAATATATATACACATTAGATAATTATGTACTTAAAATTCAGTCAATATTTTATGCTGATTTAAATATAGATACAAACTGTAAAGTCATTTCGCATATAAAGTTGCAAAATGATGTTGTCATTTTGCCCCACATATCTTTTAAAGCTAAGATTCAAATTTCAATCCAATCAAATTTCTACCCGAATTTCATGTAATTCTATGTTCCTCCATTTTCAGTACTTTTCACTCCTGACCAATGATAAGAATAATATATGTATACACCTTGCCATGATTGCAAACGCTAATGGTTTTGTAAAGTACAAATACAGCTGGTAAAAAGACTGCGACGATAAAATGTTCGAGAAAAAGGTTAAAAAGTTACAGTTTTATATGTATTTGTCTTCTCAGGTATTTAAGGTGTTTGTTAATTTTTTTGTGCTTTTTTGATTCACATCAATTTATATCTAAAGAGTTACATTCAAGTGCAGTACAGGAAGGAAGGTTTCGGAGATCCTACAGATTGAGGATTTACAGATTTCATCAACTATTCATTTCCTCTAAACTATCATTATATTCGTTATAGACCAATTTTGCGCTTATCGCAATGCACCATTCTTTGTTTAACTTCAATCCGATTGCAAATTTTGCTTGGCTTAAGAGATTTGAGATGGGTCATTATACTCAAGGACTTTTATTCCTGTGCTGTGCCAGCTTCCGGTACTTCGTCTAGATCTCATCGTGATGATGGGCTTAACGAGGTTTTAATGGGTGTACTTTACGTGCATGTATGTATATTGGAGCCACAATTGTGGGAGGGAATAAAAATGCTGAAGCCACTTAAACCCACTTACTTATAGATGACTAGTTTGTAGCGTAGGTTTGCGGGGATTACGCAATATTTATTCCATAACCATTTCCCCTAATATGCCTCTTTTTCTTATGAAAATTAAAGTGTGTTTCATTACTTGTAACTTTTTAATGTCGAACATGAGTAAATGATTTTCATGAAAGTCTTCTTTATATGATATCTGCTCATTTGCATATAGATGGCAAATGCGCTCCTTCCATACCCGCGTACAAGATGTTGTCCCCTACACGCTGCATGGATGGAAGAACAATTTAGTCAATTTTCTTTTTGAGACTGTTCAGCTGCCCGGTCAAACTGTCGCTGTCTGTGATGATGGAAGAAGGAGATTCCCGTTTCGAATGTCGATTTACATTTGCCCGTCTCTGTTGGTATTCCTGCAAAAAGAAACATAATATTACAATTATAGTTAGCTAGTCATCATAAGACAATGTGCTATTATTTTATGAGAAAAAATGGAAGGGAAAGCCATTACAAAGTAATCACTTAAAGTGGCAGCAGCAAGCATAATATAGTAGCGCCAGTCAGTAGTTAGTAGTCATTGACATAAAAACAAGAACCAATATCGTTTTACAACCACTGGTTCCGGGGCACGTTAAGATGGAATTAATTTCATGTCTGCACCGATATTTTTCGGGTCGTTACTTTGATTGCCCTCCATTTTAGCGCAGCCAGGCAAGCTGACGCTAAACTTAATATCATCATCATTCCGACTCATTTTTTTTGTGTTACTCCAAGTTTCGCTAGTTTTAATTAAAACTAAAGGAGTTATGAAGGTAGGCGGCAGAATAGTTGACTCCGTAAGTAAAAGTATGTGGGAGTTTTTCATTTCAATGAGTAAAAAGCAGTGTTACTCCCACGCTTTGCAAATAAAATATGCATCAAAGAAGTGATCCTCGTAATAGAGTCTTGAGTAAAATTACAGAAAAAGGCCTTGTAATAAGTTAGAAGGACAGTCTGTGACTTACTAAAAGTTATTTCTCCATTAACTAACGCACGTGTAAATTCAACTAGTAATAACTTTAAATGGGACAAACGTAAAGTATATTTGTAGCCGCATTACATGTATTTGACTGTTTTACATTGTCATGTATTTACAATTAGAGTAGTATATAAAGGCGTTGAGAAAGAAAGGTCTAAAAAATATCTCCACCATGTAAAAAAAATTCATGTTATGTGGCAATGTAACATTAACATGTGATTTTACTTGCTACTTTGTTACATTTTCAAGACGTTGAAATGAAATGAATACCGTAAAAATTTATAAATAGCCAAAGTGTACTAATCGGAAACCACAATGATTATTGGTAGAAGCTATTGCGGAACTCCTGAGTATACGAAAGATGAGTTTCCCTAATCAATGGGGTATTGCGTTTCATTCAATATACTATTCGTATCTATTTATATTTGTAGCAACTTCACATGCCATAAAAGCCACGCTTAGGTAAACTTGGTTGCTTGTGTTTAATGAATACCGTATTTAGAAATTCTAGATATTCATAGTAGAGTAAAAGTATCAAAAATTTGCAATAGAAATTTGCAAACCAGATAGCACAGACATGGCTATTAGTACATAACACAACTGAACGCAATGTATAGCCCAACTGAGAGAAAAAACATAACTTGCGGAATGAAACGTATCAAATTACAGAACTGTGTGCCAGCTACGTGACTTCATTAACTTTCTCCACGAGCAGACATACATAAGTTGGGATTAATGTAAAACAATGTGGTGTAATTTGAAGCAAATTACACGAGTATTATTCACATACAGTACCGGAGCGTTAAAAAAGTCAACTAATGTTGAAAGTAGATAATACTATAGCTTGAAGTAAGGTCATAACGCGTTGACTATCACGAAAAGGTGTTTATTTCACGTTGAGATATGAAATGCATGTACGTAAATAGGAGTTGACAGGAGGAGAGCAAGTAAATGCCACGCGTGGGTGGATGGATTCCGGTGGACTATTTAATCCCTGTTCTAGGCAACTCCAGCAGGGCTACTGCTGAGGCTGTGTACTGTCAGCAACCTTCGGATCTTGCGGGTGTAGGATGCTAACCTGAATCCGTATCACTGAATGTCCTACTAGTGCCCTTGATATAACTGGTGGTGTCGGCGATCATGAATATACTATTATTGTATGGTTTCTTATTCAAAACTATGATACTTAACTAGAACCTCATCATCACACCGCCTCCATATAGTTTGTACTATTAGCAAATTTTCAGAATTGCTCGTAATTCATACTTTACAAACTCTCTTTATTGTGTGGGAAAAGAAATGGTGGTAATTGTAAAAATTACGCCTCCATCCACCTTCTCAGTCGTTTCTTATTTCAAGCATTACCCACTCATATTGAAAGTTTAATGCTGGATAAAAGAAGACGAAAAATAAAAAGTTTCTAAACCCAACCTAGACTGATGACAGGGTAAGGTTAAAAGAAAAGTACAGTGCTTTCTTCACACGATTTGTGGTTTTACAAGTATAAAATGAGTAAATAGACAAAAACGCAAAGCTTGTATTTTCAATGACAGCCCAAAACTTTGGTGCTCACATAAATTTAGCAAATGCATGTGAATGGCAAAAATGAGATTGAAAGCAGTCCATAATGTGTTGACGTCGCTGTTTTATTTGGAGATGGAAAGAAAAGAAAGTAAGAGTACATAGCCAAGCCCTGTCGTTTTCACCTCACCAAGCTTATCTCTAGTTTAAAGGAGTGTCCTGAAAGGAAGGATGCTTTCTGTAAAGCACTACAGTACAGCTTCCAATAGAATCACAACGGTGACCTACGGAAGGATGAAAAGTTTGGAAAACAAAGGTCAAAGGTGAGTTCGAACTGAAACGGGTGGTGGTGGTGGCGGAGGAGGACATTCGGAAATGAACGTAAAAGGGAATTAGAAAGTATATGTAGCACACGAAAGGAGATCTAAATCCGACTCCATTTTTACTTTTACCTACACTCAAGATCAGTAACTGATAGACCATGTTGTATACGAGGCTTACTTCAGTTGGATTTGGATATACAATTGGGATGTTGGGATATGTATGAAATTTGGAGTTACTGTATACTGTACTTTCACAATCCTGGAGGAAACCAAGTAAGATGAAAAGGTATTATCTGAAGGTATACAAGTAGCTCTTCAACTTTCAAATTCAACTCAATGATGTATGGGCTACTCGATCCATCAAATTCAAGTAATCGACAATACTTGTATCTACTTGCATGTTATAAAGGTAAAAACTACGGTTGTATTATTGGAATACCTATATTCATTTTAAAACTAGCTTTGAATCACCTAGTTGGGGTGAAGTGTAACAAATAACATTATATTGTTGGTTCACCATTAGAAAATGAACTAACTTAAATCTGAAATTTAATGTTGATAATGGTTCGTCCGAAATCCCCGCATCACCGGTTGTGTGAACACATTCATATAATGGAACAGAGGTTAAAGCTCCCATTTTCTTAGAAACGAAATTGTTTACAGCTATTTTGATATAAAGTAGGCTTTCTTTCCTACACTCTTGTGGGAGTAACAAAACAGGTAGTAAAATGATGGTGATATGATTAGTAAGCAGAAGCGATGTATATATTCCATAGTTAATGTAATGAAGTGAAAATACTTCCCGTGGGCATAAGCTTAAAGGTTGAAGGTAAACTCAGAGCTGGAGCTTCTACTTAATATTTTGGATTCATGGTGGTGAAATGAATATAGAATGAACTAATGATAAGCAGCGTTCCAATTTGTAAATTACAGATAGCTGTTTTTTTCGTTACATTTGTGTGGGTGTAAAGTGATCAAATCAGGATGATGAAGTGTGAATGAAACATGGAGCTGGTGATGCATTCCAACGAACTGAGCGTGCAACGAACGAAAAATGTAATGATATGCTCATGTTCTAATGAAATGGTAATCCATCGATAAGCAGATATGCTATGATATGATGAAAAATAACACGATTTTATGGATGTCAGTACTGGGTTGTGTAACGAATTTGGACACGTGACTACATTGAGTAAGTTTTACTTGCAAGTGTAATAACAAAGTTGCTATTGATTCGAGGAAAATTAACGTGGGTGGAAAATACAAAAAAGTTCATTCATCCAACTAGCTGATTAGATCTTACTAGGCATACGGAGTTTCATATCTATTCATTTCGTTATGACCATTCCAAGGAATTAATCATGACTAGTTGAACGATATTGAGAGAAAACACGAAAATTCAAAATCATAAATAGGCTCAAAAGCGGAAAAAGTAAATTGGTGTTCAATGAGGATTATCAGAATTGGCTTACCTTTTTTAAAGCATCGTCAAGAGATAAGACTTTTCTCAATCGATCATAGGCCGACGGCTTTTCATTGGATGGAGATCGTTGCGCCACCGAGATTTTGGGTTCTTCAGCTTCTTCTATCTGAAGGTAATGGGATTTGGCGGATGGCGGTCTCAACATTGCGACTTCCTTCTGACCACTCAGCATGGGAGCAGCAGGGTGTTTTTGGAAGTCAACTGAGTCACTTTTACTGCTGGAAGGAGCAACTGTTGGCAATTTTACTACGAGGGGTGACTCTTTCGGTTTTGGGGTTGATGTTTTGGGGAGAGATGAAGCAGACACGGAAGCTGGCTTCTCTTTTGGTGTACTATCTGCATTGAATCTTCTCTTATTTTGCCCAATGTAAGCATATGGTTGCTGCTGTTTCAATGCTTCTAATTCCATTTCTTCAGGTTCTTCATCATCCAAAACTGGTTCATCTGCTAATGGCAACACGTATGAATCGTCGGAATCCTAAGATAATAAAAACATTATTCTTATATGGGGGTCTAAAATGCAATAGAAGTTGGCAATAGTAGCTAGTTGTGGTCCCAGAGCCAAAGATATTGGCAGGCATGTTGAGTTTCTTTCATTGCCCCATTTTTGAAAATTGCAAAAGAGCAAGGGTGGAATACACGTTTTCTATCAAGATGACATACTATGCAATATTTATGCTTGTTAAAATGGGCCTAATTGGCCAATTTGATGTTGAAACGATGTATCAAATAATTTTCAATTTAGTTGGTTGCGTAACATGTTGGAAAACTATATCGATAAAAAGTTACTACTAACACAGTGTAAAAAATGTATGGAAACTTTGGTGGAGAAGTGAAACTAACGGACATTTTTTTGTCCTAATCAAAATGTTGCGAAAATATATAAAGTACAAAGTTACATGAAGCAACGTTATGTGAAAATTATAACTCAACCATATAATTATCAAGACTTGCATAATATTCAACTCACCTCATAAACCTGATCGTCGTACACATCTTGCGCTGTAATTGGAACTGCCGGCAACTCATAGTAAGTTTCTGGTTGTGGAGCCAAAGCCCACGAATTGGGATCCATCCATCCATCCAAATCTGATGGAACTACTAGTGGAGGAATCATGTAAGATCTTCGGTGATTCAAAATAGGCCAGGCTGAGATGCAACAGGTAAAGTAGCTTAAAGAAACTAGCATAATCATGAGAAACATGTTGTTTGTTATTTGGATGCTGCTCCTATAGCCCTTTCGCTTTGTGCAGTGTCCGTCCTGACAACTGCAAACTATATCATTGGAAGAAGTGGATGAAGAGGAAGCAGCAACAGCAAGAGTTGCAGCTTGTGCTGCTGAAGAGCTCCTATGTAGTACGTTGACCATTCTCGAAAAAAAATTATCCGAGTTCTTTTTTCCCTTTTCTTGTAGATTTGGATGCTTCCTTGTCGTAGGTTAATGGATATAGCTTGTGTATTAGTAAGTCTTCTTCAGATTTTTTGAATCCTTTCTTCTCCCGTTGCTTCCTGCGGATAGGCAAACGAGAAAAATATGGAAAGTGAATGAGAGTGCTTAAAAATCATCTTATTTCTCTAGCTCATACACTTCTTTACCGGTTTTCCCTTTAATTCAACCCTTTCGCTATGTCATGTCCTATAGAATATAGTTTTAAGTAAAGCAGGAAAGACAAGATGCTGTCGAAAGGTCTATATACGCCCACGTGCAGAGGATTACTTAGTAGTATGCTTTTTCGTTACTTGGTTATCGATCGCACCTATGGTTTTACTTACGCGTGCTATATATTTCCATACACTCTGCTTGTACTCACCGCTCTGGAAGATTATTTTCATGAGAGAAAATATGCGAATAAATAAAGCCCCTGTGTTGCAAAGATGAAAGCCTTTTCTTACTCCGTTGTTCCGTAAAAGCGGAGGAGTCTCTTTGAAATATCATTGTCAAAGATAAGATGATGAGTCTCTCTAGCGCACGTACGTACCAGTATCAATTTAAGTTTTTTTCTCAGCTTCCTATATATGTTATGTTTTTACATACGCCCTCAATACAAAAAAGGAAGTTACCTGTTGTAATACTTTACTAGAACTCAAGAGTCACTAAGCCCTTAAACAAATACATACAAAATTGTACATACATATTTTGCTGTAAGAGCAGGAATGATTTTCATTACTTTATGATTATGACAAGCAAAGAGTATTACATGCATGAGGCTTTTCTCAAACAAGATGTTAAAACTTGCACAATCAAAATCTTATTACTTTCCCTGATCTTATTACACATTGCTGCTTTTATGATAGAGTCAAGCTCAGCAAAGACCTGACATATTTGGGGATTTTTAACTATTGACTTGAATTTAATTTCTGATCTTCGTGGAATTGTTTGTCCTCCAATGTCATGCTTATATACACAAGATTCCAAAGTAAAATCAGAAAAAGGGTAAAAGCCACACGAATTACAAAGGGTCTTGGAAAAACTGATTTTGTGCTCGATAAACTTTTTACCCTCCATCCTGTTTCGTACATTTCCTTAATATTGGTCCCATCAAAAACTTTTAGCAAAGTATTCTATCGAACTGGAATCTTTTGGTTGGAACAAAAGCAAGAATGTTTGATGGTATGAAGCCTAACACATATCTTCTCGAACATTCTTGAAATTTCATTGAATGTCTTTGTTTCACCAGCGACCAGACAGTTTGTTTGACTCTGTCGTTACTTTTTATTACACGTGTATATTTTCCTTCCGATATTCCATCCCATTACCCAACAAACTTGATACCAAAGGAAATATGATACCATTTTTGTTTAGTTCATTTTTTGCAACGTTTCATCTGTTATGTTGTTAGTGCATGTTCACACGATGTCATGTAGCTTACTCACCATCACCATGATGGATGGAGACTAATTCAAGGAAATGTTCAAATGAGGACATTCGTTTACATAAAAAGTACATGGATACGACCTCACATATTACATATAATTACTTTCCCAACATGTTTATAATGAGACTCGTGCGCGTAAAAGTATCCTTGCCCTGTCTAATGATAAGATGGCTGCGTCTAGTTAATGTAAACACTAAAATGTTTTTTATCTAATCTGCTCCTACTACTCAGCCAGACAGAAATTTGGCCTTGCTCCTAAACGTGGGTTTGCTCATTTGTAAAATGTTTTGATGAGGAATCCAGCAGCGAGAAAGTTAAAGCATCAACATGTCAGGCTGCTCTCTAAATAATCACCTTCGTATGTAATTTGCGGATAGTTCCATTTCGTAGAATGTTACTCGAACCGAGTAACAAAGAGTATAGCCTTCGGTACAGCTTAACAAATGATTTACAGTACATCTTTATGTCTCTGTCTATAGGAAATTATAGGACTCCAAAATTCGTGGTGTGGCAATTGACCGGATAAGTGTAGTCTTTTTAATGCTGACGTTAAGTACTACTCGTTATGCCGTTTTTATCCAACCTCCAACTTGATTTGTTGCATGATTCTCGGCCAAAGTCATGTATATTCATGAGTGAATGAATACATAATAATGTATGAATTTGTCGTGATTAAGTATGACTAGTATGAAAATATCACATTATGAGGGCTATCGACACTACCATTTAATTGAAACCAAATTTTGTGTCAGCAACGGTTTTCCAAATAAGGAATAATTAGATGTTTTGTAGTAATGAATTCAAATTAGAGACGAAGAAATTAGAAATTAGTATTATGGATTACTTACCTTAAAAGCAAATCCAATTAGTGAACCAACTTTCTTGGCAACACGGTTTTCTTCGTATGCTTCAGGTTGCCCCGAAGGAAGCCAAAGAACAAAGAGCAGACTAGCTTCGCACTTTCACTCAACAGTAAAAATTTTTGGAGAGCGACCGTGAGTATATGTTATCTCGTCAAAAGCACCAGCGTAAATGGGACCAATGCGATGCTGGCATCTGAAGGCTTTTGGTCTAGGACAAGTTTACCAACAGTTTGTATGAGACTGAGAAATATTTTGCTCATGATCATGATGGTTGAGACTAATGTTTAGTTGGAGAAAGTTTGTATAGGAGATAGGCCAACATGTTCATAAAACCAGAAGGAAATTCTTCTGAGGTCTGCTTGAGGAGAAGTAAATGTACAATACTGCTTTGTAATCATTGGTAAACTACAGTCAACAATAATATTATACTCATACTACACTGTCTTAGAAAGACCCAAAGGAATCCTCTAATAACATATTTGATCCTTCAGTGAATCTACTCCGTCAATAGTGAAGCAGCAACGTCTAATGAAACATTATTGAGTTTTCATTAGATTAGATTGTTGGGCACATTCAAAATTGTATTTTGGTCGGTCTACAATTTGAAAAGTCAATTGATCTATACCAATTACTAGATCAGAAGACTTTATTTTTTAATCAACGAAACTAGGTTCTTTTCAATGGAGATGTGCCAAATGTGCTTATAGAACTTGTGTTTAAATATGATTAGTTAATTTAACGTATTTAATTTTTTTGCAGGGAACATGTATGATAGCAAAATATGCATACAAAGCACCTTTCATTATACATTTGGAAGAGGAGACTTGGCAGACTTGGCGTACCTTAAAGCATCAGGGAAAGCAGAGTTTATAACTTATAACAATAATTCCAAGTCGTCTACTACTCCTACGCATGGATTCGGCGCAAACAGGTTTTCATCCTGTGTAGCAACAACATGAACAATATATCATCAGTTCACAAACGAGCCAGTATCCAGTATCCACATTACCACGTACAGCAACAAGATAGGCAGGCGTTATGTCATGCAAGCCCAAATGTACGTACGCTATATAGAAGGCTACAACTGGTAGCAAAAATGATGGCAATATGTTTAGAAATGCCAGCCTTGCCATAGTCCAGAAATTGGCTTACCTACCCAGTCGCCAAAGAATGAGCGTAGGCACAAGCAGAGTCAAGCCAAACCAAGGAGAGAATTGCATTTGCGTTACTAGTTGTGAAGAGAACGGCTTTCTCCAAATTTCTCTGAATGAAACTTGGGCTTTGTGGGTTTGTACATAAAAAGTACTTTTCCTCCTGCATCTAGAGCCACCATGGAGTTCCCTTTTGCGTTGTCGGCACACTTCGGTTGGTTTAGTGGGAGATAGTGACGCATTTTATTCTTCGGTCGCAGAGTCATCAACATATGTGTGTGGGTGGGAGAGAGTGTGTTCCAAAAATAGAATCACTTCCAGCAGTTCGCTTTTTCCATCACAATGACAATTGTGTTATATCCAATATATATACTTCCTTGTATAAATAATTTGTATGTTTCTATAAAGGAATGCAGCAGGCGAAGAAAGTTATTGAAATGTGGGCCTTTCTCTTCCCACATATATATAGTACAATGTTTTGATACCATATCAAAACTTAGATATAGTTCCTTTCTCCGTAATATCATTGACATAATGTGCACGCTTGGACTCACAAACTTATTGATATTCCACCCATGCCATTGGTTTTGCTTGCAAAAATTACTATGCTTTCAACAGAGGACCAAATAGTGACATACAATAACATATAACATTATTATCAACTTCAAAGAAGACTACTCGTGCTGCTAAACTATTTTAACCTTAAAAGCTAAAGTGCCTAACTAAATTTATTTTTCTTGCATGTACATCTTCTATATCTCCAAATGTCAGAGAATGCATCAAAGGACATTTCGCAGATAGTGCTGACACTAATAGAATACAACAGATTGACAGCAGAAAAACGAATTCAATAAAAAAAACAGTCACATTGAATAACACACCTTTCACCAATACAAGCGTATCTTGGAATTTGGAAATGCATTCATGCAAATGAAGAGATGTTTTTATGCATGCAGACAATGAACATTTGTCTAAAAATTTGTGTATTAAAAAATAATGCTGCTACTCCAAATTGGCAGATTCCTATGTATTAGTCATGTTGCCCAACATGTGAAGTTATCTCCTACCGGAAAATAATGTACAAAGAAAAACTTGGTAATACAACGTGATTTAAATACATATTTAGTGTATTTAAAAGTTTTTCTAGGACAGAAATAACTTTGCTAGTTTGAACAAGGCTGAATGCCATTCCTAATAACTACCATTCAACGGATTGATTTGGTCGTGCAAAGAAAATTAGAAAGGCAATTGTGGCTGGCTGACGTAGAACAACACAGCTATCATTAAAGTGCTGCAAATGTGCATGTTTACAAGCTATAATAGATGGCTACACAAAGCTTAATCTAATATAATGTATTAATATTTAAGGAAGTACAAAGTATTAGTACATATACATGGTGTTAGATTAAATCGTAATATGCCACCACCGTTTTATACTGAAAGTTGACGAACTAAACCCAAAGCATGGCTATAGTATGAATTTGCATCATACTTCAATATTATGCTATATATAATCTAACATTTATTTCACAAAAATACTCTCTAACCCGTTAGTTCAAGTATTCTATTCCGGTTCCCTTTCTTGTTAGCCTCAACTCACACTGCCGTCCCGATCCCTGTTCTATTTTTAGAGGAGAGGAAGTAATCCATATGTTTTATGATTTAGGTTACCCTCCTGCTTCCGTGCATTTTCCAACGTATGGAGAAAATAGAGATGAATTATTTTCCCCTCAAAGAACTAAAATAAATTCGCATAAGACCAGAAATAGAACCAAGTTTCATTTTGGCACTACCTCGAAAAAAGATCAAGGGAATACGTAGTGTTAGGTCTTTTGCCACATAAACTCATTTCTCCTAACAGTTTAACACGCCAAGCTCTAAATCCGTCACGTCTCACTTTCTCCCAACTCACTCAAAAGTCCGTGGACTAATAACTGTTTTTGTTGGACTCAAATCAAAGCACTTTTGACGTAACTTTCTTGATAAAATGTTCGACAATTTTTCAAGGATTCAGTTAAAACAGCCCAGGTGCTTTCTGACAGTGTAGAGACTTATAATAACTTTCTCCGTCACCTATAACTAGTATTATTTTATTAGCAAGCTCATTCCTTATATATGAATTCATCTTTTAGCTAAAATTAGCTTTATATGTGGTATCTTTTTGACACTCCTTCATATATTATCATTATATATATATTCAACCCCGTAGATTGAGAAATATATAAAAGGTCTTTGTCAAGACATTGCTAATCATACAGAATGAATACGGAGGCAAATTGAGATTTTTGAATGACAAGAGAAATTCGCATGCTTATGTATATATATGACAGTTTCAGTCTAATTTATTGCGAAAAGTTTTACATAATCTGCAATCCACTTTCACCCAAGCGTCATAGACAGCACGCGGAATATTATGTAATATAGAGTAATCATCTGTACACGAGCTACATAGCAATGCAATATAATACTACATAATTTTCTATTGCCAAGTGGCAATGTTGATCACATGCACAAAAGTTTACGTACGTCACCATCGTACACTCGAGACTCAATTTTCCTTCATTGGTTCTTTTCTTTCATCGTCAATGTCTTGCTGTCGTCAGTACAGTGAAAGGAACACCGATGTTGGCATCCAACCTTAAATGGAAGGTTGAAAGTGAGCTTGTACGATGATAGATATGAGATGCTCCAGGGTAAACTGAACTGATACCCGATTCTAATGTAAAAACCATACCAAAAACCACAAACAATAGTTTACGTTACCGGTTGTTTAAACAAAACAACAGTATTACGCGGTTGTTGGATAGAAGTAAAATTTTCTATTAATTTCTAACCCTCCTGATTATTCTCTGTAGATTTCATTGCGATAGTTTACCTGGAACTGAACATCTTTCTTCCGGCTGAGGATACAACATTGTTAATGGAATTGGAATAATGTTTTCGTAGATGGGTGGAGGGAATTTGTTTTTCCTGGTATCAAATTTCCACTGAATCCATCTGTTTTACGGGTGACAGAACGCTTTTCAAATCAGGTTTCGTTAACACCTACAAACTAGATAGCTATATTGTAACATTTGGCGTGGTTCAGCATCCGCTTCCTGTTACTGAATTGCCTCGGGATTCTAAGAATCACATCGAAGCCACAGCTAAATCTATTGTATTAGTAAAGGTATCATTTTCTTTTGGTCTTCCAATTCATATCGCACCAGCTCAGAGTTGAGTGGGACCATAAGTATATTGCAGTGTTGCCCCAATCTCGGTCGCAATAAGGAAGTTCCAAGAAACCGTGTTTAATTTCCACACATCTGCTTGTATATATGCTTACTATTAATAGCAAAAACACGTTCGTTTCAGTCATGAACAACACGAGACGTAAACAAATGGTTAAAATTTTACTTGCTTGCGAAACAACGTAAAGAATATGTTTACTACAGCAGATAAGAGCATTCTGTTGTATAATGTATGGTGAAAGTTGAGTGTATCACATTTCATTAAAATGACGTGGATGAGTATGATCAATGGCTATAACATGTTTGTACTTTTTTGATTGTGTGTTTATGTTTCTTGGGACTATAATGCACTCGTGTGTTAGAAAAATCGACAAAACCAACCACTTGTGTGACTTTATTAATAGGAATGGTAATGTCATGTTTGACATTCAGCTGGCGTCATCATTACGTCGATGTTGTCCACTGACGATCAAGCATTACGAAACGTCACCTAACATCTAATAATGGACGTTATTTGCTTCAGCTATCACCTTACATCAGCACGATAATGATAACATGATGTCACTGGGAAAGCACGAGGCAAACACATTGAGTGGATTCTGAGAAAATGAATTGGAGGTTAATATTTGTAAATTATTCTCTAGTAGTTTGTAATTACTTTAAAAGAGCAGAAACTTTTTCAAGAAAACCAAATTTTACTGCGATGACTCTAATGACAAGATCAATGGAGTTATACAAAAGTTCTTTAATAATATATGACTTGGTTGTGAATATGTCGGCACCATCCGTGAAAATTCTCTTTGATATTGTAAATTTGATAACAAATTTTGCTGGGCTGTAGGCACTTCAGATTTCAGAATTCAGGAGTGTGGACAAGAAATAATATGATGTCCAGCATCTGCTACTTTTTCTGGTGAGCTTCCATCTGTAATGAAATGGAGAAAGTCAGTGGAAATTGCTTGATAAAACATTGCCATTAAAAGAAATTTAGTTTGCTTACAAATCACATTTGCAAGCTGCTTTATTTCTTCTTCCATTCAATATTATTAGAAACATGAAAGCAGAATTTGAATTAACGATAACAATGTAATATTCCGGTTTTTAACTAAATGTCATTGCCAAATCGATGTCTCTGTGGAATTGCCTCCGGAAGCGGAGGATGGCTCTAATGTAATTCTGAGTAAGTACGACCTTCTCGTAATTGTTTGTACAATCTGTAGCATCTGCACTACCAACTCTTGTTACTCCTCCAGCAGATGTGTTCATAAGATATTTGGGTAGCTGTGTATTGACGCGGTTTCGGTTTCATTAACTAAGGAAATTGACAACGCATGGGATGATGGGATGGCGGTTTCCAACAAACGTTTATTATATTGTGCGGAGGACAAACCAAGGCAAGGCTAACTTTATCCGCCAGTGCGAATGTTAGCGGTTTGGATACACAAGATTAGATTAGAGGTGTATCAATAATATACATCAATACGATACGAGCATGTTATAATGTCAATATTGGCGTGAACTTGGATTTATGAAATATGTTTTCTCGTGAGGGTACAATGAGTGGAAAACCATTTAGCTCTGGGCTTTTTTTATTTATAAAATATTAAATTATCATGACATAAAGTTCATTGAGCACATCTGGTACAAAAATTGACTTCCAGTTTTAGATGTTCAGCTAATTCTGGCAAGATAACAAAACAAAACACATTTATAAATGGTCGTGTTTTCCAAAGTTCAATATCATGTTGAAACAAAAGGGAGAAATGTTTGATCGTCCAGTGGACTAAAAAAAACAGTCTCTTATATTCCGAGAAGTAAATGTATGGCATTCCCATACCGTTTCCAAGACTCACCACGACACTGCAGTGACTTGAGAAAAATGACTTTGACTCGATATTCAATGCCTTTCTTCTGGTAGTGACTGTTGTGTGTAGAGAAAACTGGGGTATAAAATGAGAATGAGCGTTTATCCTCCCACACAACGCATATTGATTTTCTGCTCGCCCACGAGGAGCCCTTATTCAACCAACTACCTATACATATTACAACAGATTTCATAATGTAGCCCTGAAATCTCACGTAGACTGCAAATCCTTAAACTTAGTTCAAATAAAGGACGCGGATGGCATAATACTATATATACCTTGTCATTCGTAACAGATATACATATTCTTTTACCAACATTTTTGTACTTACAACTTCCAAACATTTAAAATCTGGAGTAATGATGAAATCACAAAAAAAACTCGGAGAGAAAGCGTTTATGCAGGTTTAAGAGGAGAAAGACAAGATGACGAAAAGATATGGCATCTGTAAAAAGTGGGCTCTCCGCTATGAAGCTACAAAAAGTTGAGAGCCAAAATCCTACAAACGTTTCCTTAATTTAGGCTCAGTAAAGGAAAATTAATAGTTCTTGCGCTGAAAGCTGGAAGAAGAGTCCCGATTTGCAAGACGCAAAAACTAGTTTCCTGGAGGAAAGGAATGGGAATTAGAACAGGATAACTTGTTTTTTCTTTCCGTCTTCTTCAACACCATGTGTGCAAGAGACAGGAAGGAACAGCAATTTGTACAGTACTAACAGTAAGTACGTTTGAATGGCAGAGAAACTACATTTATTTCTTAAGAATGAGACAGACGCATGTAGGATTAACATGGATGAATGAGTACTTTGCTATTTTGTATTTGATTTGTAACCAATTGGATAGTAACTAATTTTACTTCATTTCCTAAATCTACCTACGCCATTTGTAGCGAAAGTGCTTTCACTTTTTCCCAGTGTTGGCAGTAAGCAAAACAGCGAAAAAAGCAAATAAGTGCTGGTGTGGTTTTTAAGCAGCTTTTTTGCTGATAATTTTTTACTGCTTTTTTGCTTCAATGCTTATTCAGTATTAAATATACATAAAGGTACATTTTATATACATACATAGCACAAACACATGCTACAATGCTTTCCCTAACTTTAAAACGACGCGCATACTCATTTAAATGATGATTTGTATACCATCAGAGCAAGAATTGACAATGCGCACCTTATAAGACAGTATCAACAATTAATAAACTTGTTAAAATTCAAAAACATAGTACTAGCAGGCTAGCATGTTCGTAACGGTATCAGGACGTAGATATCTGTGGAAATCTATTACAAAGTGCTCTACACTGTTGTTTCATAGAAAACAGTAACTGTACATTGTACTTAACATTTATTGTGTGCTTCGGGATATGTTATATACAAATTATATGTATATTATATGTACTTTGATATGGAAAAAACAATGAAGCTTGAAAACAGCAAAAAAGCTTAAAAACAGCAATTAAGCATGAAAAAAGCAGAAAAGCAATGAAGCAAAAAAAAGGTGGTGCATTTTTGCTTTTATGCCAACACTGTTTTTCCTTAGATTGATGTGTAGAGGATTTCAAACACAACTGTTGTATTTATGTATTTTGGATGTACTAACTTAGATTGGATTTCATTTGCATGAAAATTACGTACATGATAGTTTCTGGCCGTTGTGCCTCCTTGCGGGTGAAAATGCACTCAACTCATGTATGTAGAGAAGTGTTCGTGAAGATGTCATTTAATTTTGGTGAATTACTTTCACTTCCTCGCCGAACGCGTTCGCGTAATTCCGTCAGCTTTCACATTACAGAAGACTACGCAATGAATGGGAAAACATACGTAAGGAAAATGATATCGACCCATATTTCTTCTTGTCTTTCCTTTCCCGTCTACTTTTTAACTTTCTTCTCCTTGGAATTCCAACTACTGTAGCAAATCGATTACAGTGATACCTCGGGCTACAGGTTGACCTTTGTAGAGTTTCATTTTCAAGAAGAACTTTCATTTTACAGCACATACTTTGTGAGCTAGTTGTAACGAAATAATTAATCATGGAGAAAATTCTGTTTGTATTTGTTGGTGTGATAGCTTTAGCTTTTGGATATGCACCTTTACGTGAAGTAAAATAACTATTTTATTGAATTTTATGTACTTTGAATGTTGGAAGTTTGAAAATTATTCGATTATTAATATTTTTAAATTTCAGCCGGACGCTGGTGGTTTCTCCAAAAGTACTTCATTCCTTCAAGATGTGATGGAACGAATCAATAGGGACATGGATACTGATGGCACCTTTTTGGATTTTGGAAATAAGTATGCAAACGTGACTACTGTTATATATGTTCTGTAATGGTGGTTTTATAAATATCATGTAAATTTACAGAATGGACGAATTTGGACCAGTTCCTGGAATATTTCTTCCAGGACGGGCTACAAAGGATGCTGAGTTTATGGATTCCGGTGATTATGACATGCTTCTTGGTCCAAGTGGACATGTTTCTAATCGGGATCAGGAATATTTGCAACACAGTAGCCTATTTGGTCATAAATTCATGTCTGGTAGGTTTTCAATCACAATTCAAAGCTAAAATTTAGACCTAATATCATTATGTTTTACCTAGGTGGTACAGGTGAATCACCCATTAAAGCCAATGGCCAGAAGATTCCATCCGAAAAATCGGATATGCTCCCCGCTTATTGTAATCCACCTAACCCGTGCCCAGTTAGTTGGAATTTTCATTTATATTTGTATTTTTGTGCCTATCAAAAATTGCAAGTTTATTTTCATTACTTGTAGGTTGATTACACATCGGAGGATGGATGTATTGAACCACATTCGTTTGAAAATACGGCAGCGTTTAGCCGAGCGTACCAGGCTTCCCAAGACTGCATGGTTGGTCGCCTAGTCATAACCTTTCTTATCCAGTTTGACAAAAATATAAAAGTATTTCATTACTTTTCAGTGCGACACTGAGCACATGTTTGACTGTCCAATGCTGAGTGATGCTGAAGATACAGAATTGGATTTTTCTGGACAACAACTTTTATCAGACTTACAGGTATGAATAATTTAAACAGAAAGATATTTCTTAAAAATAATGGCGTCTGAAAAAAAAATGTGTGGAATGTAGGCTTTGGTTGTCACATTGCTTAATTTGCACTTTCTACATTTCAGGTTGAGGGACAGCACAAGAGCCTTGTTGCCAAAAAGTTTTACAACAAAAAGGTAAGTTAACGCTTCAAAAACCCCTTCTCAGAATTTAATATAGTATGTGTAAAAGAATTTCGAATGTCCAAAACCAAAAGTTGATGTTATTGTGGTTGTAGCAAAAAATCAAAAAGGCACGATCAGTTCAGTGATTGAAAAATATCTTTGTTTTCCTTCACAACTCATTTACCACTAATGACATGACAAGGGGAACACATTAATGCGAAAAGTAAACCCACACATTTGCTTTCTACGCTCTCAAGCAACAAGTCAATATGTGCATAATAATCCGTATGCAATAAATTCAAGTACCTGATATCTTGTTAGTTCTTGGAACTTGTGCCTTCAAATTAACTGGCATGTCTGCCTGCCTGCCTACATGTACTTTGTAAAAAATGCAGAGACGCTTTCAATTATGGTATTCTTCGACACTCTTTGCTTTTCGCCTAAAAATCTTGCCAAGGTACCTTTTACTGCCCTATCCGGTTTCGTACTCAATTACTTCCCGTTATATACCGTGCAGTCAGTGATTGTTATTGAAATATGTACCTTCGTTGAGTAACTTACGTACCAAATGATTGATGGATTGTTATGATCGCATGTTTCTGAAATAGTTTAGAAATGAATCATAGCCACAGTCTTAGTAACTGTAAACACAGTCGACCAAGAACTCCAAGAAGGACTTATTATACATTGCTGCAGTACAAAAAATTTACCCTGATTTTTTATTGTTAACAAAAAATGGGAATGAATGAGAAGAATTTTAATTTGATGATTATCGTTTGAAAAGCATATCCTTTGGCGACAGAGAGTATCTGTTTTTTGTGTCAGATTCATATCAGATCATCTCGAAAGTGCATTTCTTTCTGCTACCTAAATATTTCTACTTGCCAACGGCCGTGATAAGAACGATTATTCATAAATTAAAATTTATCCATTGTAATGCCCTAAAACAGTAATTTATGATGCAAGGAATGTTATGGAGTAATACATTGAGCTGAATTTTTTGAACCCTCGAGCACAGTCGCATGAGGATAGGCTGAGCCGGTTGAACACAATGGCTAAAGAAGCCGCTGCAGCTGTCCACGAATCTGGAGCCAAACCGGTAAGCCTAAATGTTTTGTTATTTCTATTTATTCATTTTATGTGGAATTGGTTGCCTGCATGAAAGAAGTGTAGATATTAGATTTCAATAAACTAAAATTGTCGTTTTCAGGAAGACAACCCATTCTTGCAAGGTGACAAACTTCCAATAGCTGCCAAGAAAGGGAACCACGCTCTCGTTTCTTAAAAAGGAACTCATATAATGATGGATGGAATGATGATTATAATTGATTTAATTTGGTTCGCCCTCTCATTCGGTTGTTAAAAATTCGTCAAAAGAAGTCAACGTTAAAAATTCCCAACATTTTTTACACTTTTTCGTGTTCACAAGTTTAGGCTTTTCTCTGTCAATTTACATTTGATATTATTTTTTTCAACTGAAAACGAAACTTTCTAATTTCTGCTGGCAGTATACGGACGGATTGATTACTTTTGGTGTTAATTGAAATGGGGATCAGATTACAGATTACATTGTTGTTGGGATTTTACTCGAAATACTATATTATATGAGTAGGGATTTGGACGTTTGTCTGTTACGATATTATATACACAATTCGAACACATTGTACACAATTATTAATTATTGTTTTCATATCATTCTACACACTTCTCTATTAATTACTCTTACAGTTAATACAGTCTAATATTATATTATAAGCAAATTTTGTATTTTTTTCGACTTTTGATTTTCTCTTTAAAAATAAATGTACCTGCTCGCAATGATTTGTTTAGAAAACCTAAAAAAATGTTGCTGTAATACTGTGTAAATAGTAGCTTTATGGATATTAGATTTGTTGGAGAGTTGTAATATGCTTTCGCTCTCAGCCCTCTCGGCCCTCTTGGTTACCTCAGATCAGATCAGAAACCGGAGGAGTAAAATCATGCTATTTCTGTTGATGACTAGTGCTCTCCACTCTCAACTACTTTCTCAAAGAGATGAATGTACTGCGTTGCATAAGTGGAATACACAATCTGCATAGAATTATGTTTGGATACAGTGAGGAAGGTAGTATCACACCATTATGATTACATCCATAATATCCTCTTTACCTTATCTCCGTCTCTTTGTCTGCAACAATGAATAATGTCGCTGTGGTGTAATCGAACCACTGGCCAGTCATTGTGGCCCCAAAGATTTTGCTTATTACAACCATTTTCGAAAAAGGCAAGCCTGTAATCGAGCAGAGATTATAATGTGGACATGGGAACTTTTTTCAGCAAAATCTCATCTTCTCTGTAATATATGATATGAGAGAGAACCACGCTGGCGACAACCAGCCGCCAAAAAGTTATACGAACAAGTCAATAGCAAAACAGACTAGTTTTTTCTTCATACTTTGGATAAAAACAGATATAAAAAATATATTATCTCATCTCTCGACGACTCGTTGTCTGTTCATTGTTGATGGTGCCAGGCTTCTGCTGTTGGTCTGGCCAAGAAAGATGAGAGTTTTTGGTGAGTGTCTAAAGGGAGAGAGCGAGAAGAGGCGCACTTACTTTCGTCAGTGAGCTCAATACTATATTCTTGAGACTGGACTCAGCGTCTCCGTCCGCATTGCAACTTCTTGGCTTCACATTTATCCTCATATATGCTGGCATCGCATGGATATGTAGCGTCGTTTGCGTTCTCCTGATTCACATACAGCTGCCTCTTTCACCAAACTAAAATCACATTTGAATTGTGAACGATATGGTGTTTTGTTTCGAGTTTGGACGATTACACACTTGAAAAGAAAGACTGAAAAGGATGTCAGCTGGAGTGGCTCTGGCTTTGCTGTCTCCAAGAATATGGCTACGCTTTGATTGTGGCGTATTATTATTATGGAGCATAAATGCATGATTTGAGTGCTTGCGATTTCAAGAGCGTATCAAAAGAAGCACTTGATCGAGTCTCTAGTGGCTGTTGTTTTACTCAACTGTGGCGTCCATCCCCTCAAATAATCTGAAAATCATGTCGACATCCTGCTGCGTTCTTGGCCAAGATTGTCTTTGTCTTAGTTAGCTACTGATATTTTCCCTATCACCATCAACGAGTCTGTTTGTTTTACAATTTTTTTTGGAGGAACTGTAGCTCTTAAGTGGAACAGAAAAGTAAATAATATTAAGGATGATATTATTTCATCATTAGATTCTCAAGCAGCAGCTTATTTTTAACTAATAACACATATATCCAGTCTGCCTACAGGCGTGTACAGTACCTATCTCTCTCTCTCTCTAATGTGCAACGTTACTCCTCATTTATCAGCTTCCTCAATAAATAGAAAGTCTCCTCAAAGCCGAGTATAGACTAATGATTTCTGTCTGCCCATACATACGGTGGAAATAAATAAGCAGAGCTTTTCAGCCATCGCTTTATAGCAGGTTAACAGGAGACATTGGACTTTTAGATTTTCCAGCTAGGCTGTAATGATAACGTCATACCCGGAAAGCAACAATAATAGAACGGTTTGGTAATGAAATGTGATTTGGTTTGGGTCACGAATTCACCTTTGGTTGTGTTTTTACCCATTTCATTGCTTCAAAATCACGCCAACATTTATACAACTAATTATCATGTGCATGCGCCATTTGGCATACCTTATCTATCGTTCAATTCATAATATTTCATCTCATTGAAAGTGTTAAAGAAAATTACAAAATACTAAAGGCCAACTTTCTTTTCATGCAAAGAAGGGAAAAACTCGAAAATGAAGAAGGAGTCTTCTCGGGGCTGTCGCCACATAACTAACTCAAAATCGTCGTTAATTGCAACCGCTCGCTTGGAATTGCCAACACATTCAGCCGCCCATTTTGGTAATAAAATAAATCCTTTTGAGCTACTCCACTCTGTCTGCACATCCCCTTTCAAGCCTTAACGAATTGTTGGAATGCTTTTCCCAAGAAAAAAATGCGAGTATCATCTTCTCCCAAAAAGTTGTTATTTAATACCCCCATGAAATTTTTCATCTTACGAAAAGAGAGTTCGTTTCCCTGAAAATGGGTGTTTATCCATGTGTGGGTTAATGTCATATAGAAGACGAAAGAAATCTGATCAACTCTTGGGGAATGCTCCTTAACTCCATCATCATGGTTTATTTCATTACTTATTAAGAAACGAGGGTTTTGCGAAGAGCAATGGCGAAAGTTATGTTGATACAGACGGCTAATCTCAATAAAAAGTATTACACAAGTATCAACTACAGATAAGTTTGGCTCCACCACTGAAAACAAGTATACATAAATCCCAAGTGACTGGTTTTTGTGTAGCAACACATTTTTGTAAGGGAGTGCACTGCTTTAGTAGTGACACCGGCGATCATCTGAAATATCTGCTGTGTGGCAAAAAGAGCAAAAATGGTAAAAGTTAGGGAGCTCATGTGTTCTAGCTGTCATATCATCATGTAGAAAACGAAAGAGGAGGAAACTGGGATCACCACTGGCGACTTTCCTCATCATACAGGAGCAGAAAAAGTCCATAAAAAACTCTTGCAAACGGCAACAGTGGCGACGACGGCGACGAGTACACAAGACGACGACTACAGCGGATGGAGACATACAGATTGGATGCAGTACAAGAAATCATAGTGTTTTCCGCCCGTGTCTCCACTCTTTTTTTCCAAGTGATACTTATTGTTCCTCATATATATGTCTTGGGAGTAAGCATGTAGTTAGGTATGCATGTATGTAAGGTATATTATGGAGTGTGTGTAACTTACATACATATACGCTGTGATTGTTATGCTTGTGCGTACGTGAGGGTGTGTGATTTTAGCTTAAGCAGCAGCGACAGAAATATTGAAGGCAGTGTATCATTGCTTACAGCAGTTACAGCAGTAGGTTTCCTCTTTTCTTCTTTTTTATCCGAGCCATTTCACTTCAAACAGTTGGGTGACTCGTCGCCCCTTTTTTTGTCTTACTCCTGTTCAGTTGGTGCTGGGATGGAGACATGTAGACAAAGTAGGCAATTTACTTCAAAGTAAATTTTATTTTGATAATCCGCTTAATGTGTTATACTATCATTATATGATTTTGGGAAAACTTTGTAAAATAATCATGCTTGGTATAAACATTTACATAAAAGTCAAATGTATCAGTATAGGAAAAATATTGTGAAACATTTATCCAAGTTCAATAGAACGTTGTTACTTTGCATTATTTGATACTATGGCCATCCTTGCCCTTGCTTTGTCCGAAGTTAATAAGAAAATGGGAGTTAAAACTCTTTATAAGGAAGATGATAATGTGGCCAAGTCAAATCCATTCTCATTTTTTCACATGGATCTACTCCGTTGTCACCTACGCAAATCATGTACACAATATGTGTCCATGTCCTCATATTCGCGATTCACAATAGTCGATTGTGTCACGCCACCCACGTTTGAAACTCGAAGGCAGTTCAATGCTCACACTACAAGTTCATTCATTTACATCGTGATACATTGAGCGCTCTTGTTATTATCACCATTGTTTTCGTGAGCAACGTAGTTTGACACGGGATTAGGATTAAGGTGGGCACGTGCTCTTTGTTTAGAACGGGGATGTGTTGTACACTTGATTCAAATGCTTGCACCCTTATGGGTATGGTTATTTTATTGTCTTAATATTTCCACTGCAATCAATAAAACTGGAGGCGATGGCTATTGATTTCGAGTAGCTCTATGAAATGTTTTAGAAAATGTTTGCTTTCTTCTATGAATGGCTTTTATTCCCACAAACGGGAAAAATTGTAATTATGACAAAATTTTGCTAAAAGAGACACGGAGATTAAGGTGGGATAGATTAAAATTAGGTCTCAGTTTGACCTCTAGTGAAGTCTAGACTGAGACTGATCATGAGCTAAGACTAATTTCTAGTCATCAGCTTGATGAGAGTAATAATACTGTCATGATTGGAACCTGTGGGAGGTCAACAATAAACCAAGGCAAAAAAATTGTTTTGAAGATGCAACTGACTTGCAATTAGCGTCAATCTGGCTCCATAAAGCCTCCACTGGTTGTAAAATTCAATTCAGGTTTATAAACCTTCACGTAGGGCCACTTGATTGTGGTTGAGTTAATTTTTATGCTTGGAGTTTAGTCACTCAATCATAATATAATCATAAATGTAGTTTTAAACGTTTTATTTGACTCAATGCGTTTGGAATTCTGTTCTCCCTTTTAAATGATTGTTTTCAGTTTAACCAAATACTTTTTTGAAGACTTCCTATTCATCTACCCGGAACACGCCTTTTCAGTTTATTACGTCAGCCTCTCTCCTCGCCCTAGGAAAAGGTCTCCACCACCTGTCAAAAGATTCACAGTAAGGTTCCACTTGCAGGCACATGCTATTCGAGGGTTTTTTACAGAAAAGTTGGCACGTCTGAACAAAACTATATATACGGAAAGGTGATTGATCCTGAGTAATATTTTTAAACTAGTCTTCTACTAATGTTATACTTAATGCAGTCTGGTGCGTATGAAAGTGATTAAAGTTAATGATTTCGCTTGAACAGTTAAATTACAGATTGTGTCTGTGTGTATTTTGGATTTAATGCATTTTAATTATAAGGCTTGTGGTACTTGTGGCCCATGGTGGGGTAAGGGTCTGTTTAGACTTCTAATCCCATATTTAGCGTCAAGTCTGACAGGTGTACTAATGCATATTACACACAATTTTTCACCCAACTCATTTAAGTGTTCTCGCGTTAAGTAAATATAAAGTTTCTGCCATTACTACATGCAAAGCTCATCAAAGAAAAGTCATCATCATCAGTCAAGTTCAAAAAGTCTCGTTTCTTGTGAAAACCTAAAATTTCTTATCACATAAGAATGAGTATGAAGCAGCCAAGTCGTCAGAGATATGTTTTAAGGCTGGGGCCTTTTATTGCTTTCCTTTTAGTTGTTGAAAACTGAGAATGTTTTAATGCTCCCTAATTATTTTTCCATTATCACAGCAGTCAAGACTGGAAACGTAATTGAAAGTCGAGAATTTTAAAACCGTTCTTAACTTTAAGAGGGAAAATTACGTATATAAAAGCAAAGAAAAAAGTATCTAAAATGACTCTCAATAGAAAGCTTTTTCATATTTTTTTTGCATAATCAACTGCTCATTAATACAAAACTTCACAGGTGTTAACAGTTACGACTACTGGTTTTTATATTAAAGTCTGCATTCTCTTCCATAAATTGATGAGTGTTTCATCCTTAGCACACATCGTATTTTCAGATTTTCTATCCTTCCGTTAAAAATATCATAAAAATGTAAGGTATGAATTCACTCTTTTATGTTCTTCTTCAATGAAGTGCTAATGTGAATGGTTTCATTGTAACATGAAAGGTCACAATGAAATGTTTAATGTATTCAAGGTACAGACGATACTCAACGCAGTCTATACTCAAGACCAGGAGCTGGAATGAGGTGATCATTAAATTTTTAATGTAGCAACGAACGATATTAAGTAAAGTTACGATTTACAGCATGCATCTGTTTGGGGGTAATAATACTTATTAGATCTTGTGGGTCGCGGTTGATATTGGTCCACATTACTGTTATCAAACACTCAAGGACTCAAATTAAAGCTACTATAGAAAAAAGGGGAAACAGATTTGTTACATGTTAAGTGAGAATATTGGAGCTAAGGTTGATTTACGATTTAAATCGATCCTTCATTTCATTGGAAACTTCACATCTGCGGTCAGAACGAATTATCCAAATCCCAAATAATAGTAGCCCGCCACTAGTTGTGGTAACATTGTAAAACATTAATTGTCTTTTAGTTTTCTCTCCGATTTACATACATAATATGTGTTTACATTATTCTCCCTTCCATTTTCAAAGAAACAAATTAATTCCGGTCGTAATAGATCATTTCGTACATGAGATAATATCTCCCTTTCAACGGAATCGTCAAGAACTACCGTACAATTAGGGGAATTAGAGTTGAATTAGAGTTTTGAATCATACAGAGGCAATAATAGCATACCATACAAAATACCGCATGCAAAATGCCGTCGAAGGACAAAGTCGGAGAGGGTTGGATGGATGAATTGATTGACCTTGTGTTTGTAGGCCTCTGATCTGTATAAGATAAACCAAATTGAACCCCTTTCTCATTGATAAAATGAACAGGTGCAGGAAATCAAGTCCTAATTCTAAGGAACATAATCGTAATATATAGGATACTGTTTTCGGATCTTCAAGGATACCCTTTCGGGTCAGAAAAGGAAAATTTTATTTAAAAAAATCAAACTTTATTTATACTTGGATATGTATTTTCTGTGAATTATATTTGTATGGCATTATTGGCATTGCAGTTGAGTTGCGTCATATACTCACACCACTCCACAAACCAATCATATTATTTTCATTTGATCGGTTTTGGTCTACAATTCTTATGATTGGACATCATTATCTACATATTAGATTAATTTTGAGATTATTACCGATCCCTAATTTCCATAAGTGAACAATTTCTCATCCCTAGTCTGTCTGCCTTAAAATGATAAATTGGATAACAAATATTTTAATACTAGATAATCACACGTCAATGATGTGGATGCCCGAATTGTTGGATCATGAAGATACCAAATGTAAAGTTGAAGTCACCTGATCGGCTAATTATGAGAAATGAAATGTGAAACAGAAATCAAAACTTTTTAGATCAATGATTGAATCATTACTACATGGCATTTTGTAATTTGCAAACAGAATTACAAATTGTCTACTATAGCATTACCTTTCATTTGATGACGTCTTAGGAAAGAAAATTGCATCACTTTGGGTGATCTGTATGAATTATTACAGTACTTACACTGTAAAGTATGCATAATGCATGAAATGACAGACCAGCGTCTTCCTTGGTGGCTCCTGGCTCCTTCCTGTCTTTCACCAAAACAGCTCACAACTGTACGGTACACGTACGTATGTCGAGGTTCTTTTCATACGTGGTCCGGTAACAGCTTTTTTCAGCACGGCATGATATACGAAATTGCATAGTAGTGCTTTTATAAGGAATATATGAAGACTCTACATACATGCAGACTTTACATATATGTCATACAATTTACGAAGGAAATGTACATTTCCACAAACCATATAAAAAGCTGCCGACGAAAAGTCGCACCAGCCTTCCCAAGAGGAGACAGGAAGATGACTTTCTGTTGTTCCCCACATTATGCTCTATCCTTATATTTACCTTTTAGTTTTTGGTCAAGCAATAAGGATAAAAAACAGCAATAATATTCTTCCCTTTCTGGCAGTCAGACTTGTAATCTATATAAGTGCATTTTCTTTAATAAGCCCGGTACTTTTTTCTTTTCTCGACTTGACTTACAATGACAATCTTTTGCTGTATCCGTCACTCTAAAAAGCTACTGTGCTTGCGGTCGCTCAAAAAGGGGAACAGAATGGATCATCAGGTTGAAAATCAACATTTATATGACCAACCTGACGCCGTCCTCCTCATCAAGTCATCATAATGATCAATAATCATACTAATCAGCAGCGGTAACACCAACATTGTACATGTCCCAGTAGCAGTTTTCAAGGAAGTCATTGCCAATGGCCAAGTGGAATAGATGTGTCTGCTCACTATAATATACTTACCTCAAGATAAAATTATCATTTATGGTAATATTACAATCTATTTGGTTAAACATCATGATGTTGCACTCAACAAGATACATTATAATCGGCATACAATACATATGTATAAGGACATTTTAGTCTAGTACATCAAAGACTGGCAGACAGAAGCAGGTTGCAGTTGACGATAAACTTAGTATCATCATCATCATCATAAAAAATCTTTACCAGTCACATATCGATATAGTAAAAGGAATGACAACAAGGCGCATTTGTAGTAAAATGTTGATATGGTTGAAGGTGCTTATATGTACACACGTAATTATTGTGGTGGTAGTAAATGGCACATATCGTAGCAGTCTTCGTAGTAAAATCACATCCCAGCGTAAATAACGTAATAGGTGTCTGAACGGATTGTGAATATTGAAATTACTACGGCTTGTTGGGTGTCTCGTATGGACTCAATTAAGGTTTTTGGCAAGGCAGAAAAATTCCGGTGGCTCCAGGCTCCACGGCGCCGAAAACATGAAACGTGTAGCACCACCATAAATATATAGAGTCATAGGCATACTTACGCTTCTCAAACCTATGCATATAACGTGCATTGGCATTCAATCCGTTTTTTTTTTTTGCTTTTTTATCAAATTGTTGTTTCTAGAACACATTACACATTGCTACGCATGCAATATATGAAAGAGCTGCGTTGTGTACAACACATTAAGAAGGAGTAGCAGCGTAGACATAATATCGTTTGTAAAGACTTGCACATTGATTAAGTTTACTGGATGTGATGCAGAAACCCACTGCATTAAGTTGGCTAGAAGTATGAAAGTAAGCAAGTATGTATGTATGTATGTAGATATTATTATGAATGGTTATTATGTGTATAGTGGCCGAGATTAATACGCATCCCATATTTTAACTGCTATTTTCTTCCTTATACCCTTCCTGCAATTTTTTACGTTCGTTCGTTGTCCTTCCATGTTTCTTCACCTTGTTTTGCATTATTATTACAGGTTGCCCCTTTCTAGCAGCCGTCAGTTTTCCATTTAAAGTCGTGGCTCGTGGTAATCGAGATTTGTAAGCAAGGTTAGCAATTATCATCATCATTGCCCATAACTTTTTAGTCTTGTCGGTTGGGCTTCCCTTGCATAGTAAATTTTTTCCTTGCCCTGGTTTCTTTTGAGTAAAGTTTTTCATGTGTTTTGTCATGCAAACAACTCGTACGATTGCCCTGAAAATGTGTTTCCCAGAAAATGAGTGTTTTTGCGAACCTCATTACAGATCTAGTTACTCGGGAGCCTAGCCGAAAGAGGCTTAAAAATAATTAGCAGAAAACACGCTGTTAACGAAGGACGGTGGAGAAATTCCTAGGTCGCCGGAGGCACTGTGAATGTCATGTCGTGCCTTCAATCGTTTCGCTAACATGAGAGTACATAAGAACTCTGTACGTACAAGTATGTGTGTGTGTATGCATAAACATAGGCTTCAATTAATGGAAATTGTGCTGGCATTTTAGCAAGGAAGGAAATGAAAACTGTATTTAGTTAAAATTTTCTAGCTACTTTCCTCAACTCTGCCTTTTTCATGAGGTTTTATTGAATGCTGGATTTGGATTACAGCATGATTTCATTTGCTATGCCTGATCAACTATCATAGTAACTTTTTTCTGGCTTGTAGAATTTCACTCGTTCACTCCAATGCAAATTTGTTTGTGTGGCTACTTATCCGTTCCACTTGATTCCATTTCATGTAAGTAAAACAAATTGGTTGGCACACAAATAGCTAATAATTCATTTTTGAGATTGAAGCTGAATTACAGCTTTCGGGGAAAACTTTTTAGCTTGTTAAAATTGCTAGTATGACCGATTTGGAAACCAATGAGCAGCACGACAACCAGTTATGTACAAAATGCTTATCAAATTACTCACATGCCTCCGTTTTTTGGTTCTTCCTGGTTCGATAAGTCGATCACAAAAACATGTTAAATGCGACGCTGGTTGACTTACCCGCACATTACATGGAAATGGAATGCCATTTGACCGCGGAGAAAGAGGTAAATGCACTGCCGTCGGTTCCATATAAACACAACTTGTTCAGCAATCTTTTATGTGTGTTTATTCAAAAATCTGGTGGAAATAAAAGAGGAAGCCAGAGTCAGTAAGTAAGCGAAGCGTAGAGAATGTAAGAAGAAAAGAGCCACGCCAAAGGGCCTAAACTTGCAGACATCAGGCAAGGAGACAGGACAGACGCCAGTCTTTTTTGGATGGAACAAGAGGCACATTACTTTGGGAAGTTGTGTGTGTATACAGATTTGAGAGAAGATTGATACGGTATACTTTTCGAGTGTACCTATATAAGAACAAAATATATGTATGTATAGTGTGCTGCCATTTCATTGCGTAAAGCCAGTAATAACAATAAAGAATATGCTGTGTTCAGTTGAGAGCAAGAATGTGTGTAAATTGAAGGAGCAACGCAACAGCAGCAGAGTAATCTGTCTTAAAACTTCTTTTCTTAAATAAGTTCATCTTTTTCTCCTTTTCCTTTCTTTTCATCATCATTGCTAGACTAATTTTTGGTCTTTTTCATAAGAAACAACAAATTGTTATTACGTATTTTTCGTCAATCCTTTTTTCTCGAGAAGTAATAATAATAAGTGAGAGGCAGACGTCTCATATCCCCATTATTACTATTATGAGTCCTCTCTTTTAGCAGTATACTGTATACTGGTCATTTGCTTTTTGAATTCTCATCATCCTCATCTCATCGTCTCCCACTTTTACGCTGTTTCTTGAAAAAAAGTGCTTATCATCATCAGCCGACAAACTGCTCCTTGAGACGAAAAAAGCAAACAGTTGTACAAATATATGAGATTAATACAATTGAAACTACTGTAAAAACAGTCTACACTCAGATGTAGTCGCAGTTGTTTCCCAAATTACTCTGTAAACACGTCAGTCGTCATCTCACTGATCCGTGCTCGTTGGATTCTCGACAACCCTTATAGTCTTGCTTGCTTGATGATATGCTGTAAGATTGCAAAAGGGCAACAAACCTTTTTTCTTCTTGTCCTCAAAAATTCATCATTCATGTCAGCATGCTTATTTAATGTAGTTAAAGAATTAAGTGAAGGACAATAGTTTGTAGAAGCATAAAAATGAAGATAAGGAGAAGAGAAAGAACAGAAACGCCATGGAAGAATATTTGTATGGGAGCTTCATTCAACAGACATGGATGGTTTTAAGAAAAAGTAATTCCAATGAGATATGATAATATGAGAGTGATGTTGATGTACAAGCGGATCTTTGGATGATACATCAAGTCTGCAATTCTCGTAATATATCTTTTAATGGCGACTGTCTCTAGTCTTTAGCTCTAGCTCTGCTTTCCCTTACAGTTGCAGCTGCTAGCTGCTCCATAGTTTAACGGATGATATGATAAAATGATCTCATTGTAATTTTCTGTTTGTGGAGCCTTTCTACTTATTACATCAAGACTGGCGACTTGGTTTCCGTATTTTATGTAGGTAAAAACTAAGATTGCACAAGCTCCTTGAGACATCATCACATCGTCTGTAGACCGATATTAAAGAATCATTAGGACTTTGGAATTTTGGCCATTCAGAGAAATCAGGAAACCCAAAAAATACAGTTTCAAACTTTGTTAGTTTTAGGTCATTGTTTACCAACCGTTAGGAATATTGGCTTCTGAGAATGCAAGAAAAGTAAACTTTTCATTTTTACGGAAACCCAAATCAGTCATAACGCTCCAACCAACCAACTGTATAATTTGTGTTTTGTTTGAGACAAAAAAAACTTTTTAAACTGAATCAAACACTGTTTTTGTTTCACAAAGTCGGAGATGCTGGTGATGATAATGGCCATAAACAACCAGTAAAAGCTGTGACATGATGGAGAAGCAGCGAGGGCATGATGTGAAATCAGATAACAGATAAGCTCTGCTGTATATGATCCCTCACAATTTAGTCGAAAAGAAAGTCGGTAGATATCATTGAGTCGTCAGACTCGTGTATAGTGTCTCATTTAGGTAGTCAGCCAGCAGGATGATATTATATATATACATATATATGCCCTTCTCTTGTCTGTCTAGTCTGGTTTCCATTTTAAAAAGCAGTCACTACAGCAGGTTGACCACAAAGAGATTACTAAAATCATTGTTTCAAATTGTTTACTAGACCAGTTTATGTCACTGTCGCTTCCTTTGCCTTTTTAACAGTTGATTTATTCTGAGCCACATTTGCAGACAGACCAGACCAGGAGGATGCTGATGAAAAAGAAAACACATCAATCTTTTAGTCCCAAAGGAATAAGGGATCTTTTTGAGTTTAACTCAGTTTCACTGCACAGGTGTGACAGGTAGTCAGTAAGTTACTGTAACTTGGAGTTTATTTTGCCTAAATTTTTATTTTCATATTATCGTACTAACTGCTCAGTCTAAATTTCTGTTGCAGTTTCAGCTTGATCATTTTTACTCCTCCCTACAAAGCTGAATACATACTCGTTGAAAGCTTTTTTGTTCTTGATAAGTGAAACGAAATGCATACACAAACAAACAACTCTCCGCTGCCCCCACCACCGATTTCAAACTCCGCATCCATCCCTTTTCGGCTTACTCATCACATTGCATCACTAATGTCTACACAACAGTACGGGCCGACACAAAGTGATGCATTTAAAAGAAGCACAAATAAACACAACATAGTTGTTTGATACATTTTATGAGTCAATTAATACCTCTATTTAGCATTTCCTGTTATTTTCTCACTCCCTTCTTCCAAATAACATAAAAGAGTTCCCTATACAAATGTATAAAGTCGATAATTTGGGTTCATTTATGTTAAAGTGAAAGTTTTGCATACGACTCTAGATTTTTCATGTCTAAAAATACAAACCAAACCTAAAGAGCCATTTTGCATTGCCGGAACTGAAAACTTAGCTGGAGGCTGTTTTCCGTTCTAAAAACTGATATTAATCGCTTACTCATACATTTACCCTTTGATTCGGCTTCCATTCCTTGTAACGAGCGTATAGGCATAGTCATAAACAAAATTCTGGAAATTGACCCAAGGCAGTTAAATTTTCATGTTGATGATAAAAGCGTGTGTGATGGTTGCATACATACATACGTATTATGCAAATTATATTAATCATCTTAATGCTTACGTGATGGACGCTAACTTAATCTTTAAAAAATTCCCATTATAGCTGTAAGCAATAAATAATAACCATCATAACATTCCATTTTGAACCGATATTTTTACTACATGGGCTAAAGTTTTTTAGCCCATAATTTAAAATATTTTTATGGGGAAAGCGTTGATTTTGGGGAAGCAGAGCACAAAAAAAATGTAAAAAGTCCTCAAGGCTTTTGGAAGCGGTCTACACTGCTGGGTTGCCCCGTGTTAGTAAACCATTGATTTCCGTCTGTGGCTGCACTTTGTTTAATGATTGCACACTAATTTCATGATGCTGACGGTAATGTGTAATATTTAATTTGTGCGATTGTTGCATTCAACATGCATTTTTATCGTGCGTTGGTATATTTGCTATATAATCTTATTTATGTGCATGCCTGATTCAGTGTACACCCGCCAATCTTCCAAAGAAGCTTTCAGAACACACAAAAGTGGTATGAAATGAGTTTTAAATACATAACCAAACAGCAAACAGGAGGCATAGGGAATGGATGGAAAAACAGTGAGTGTATCGCTGCCGGGGAAGGATTTATCCTCGACAGCATTTTTCTGAAAAAAGCGGTAGTCAAACCATCATTATATCATCTGCATTATCATTTTGATCAGCCGAATAAAAAACGCCATGCTCAGGCACAGAGCCGTACCGTAGTCTCCAGCTTTCATAATTGTCTATAAGTATAAATGGATTTTAGGAGGTAAAAACTCAAAAAAAGAATTACGTCTTTAATTGTAATTACTCTTCAACACTGCTCAGAACTCAGAACACCCCACGCTCTCCTCAGAGCAGCAATAATAATGAATATCTCATCTGCCTATGCTCTTCTAATGATTGTTGCATCTGCGTTAACAGCAGATTAGGAATAAACTGGAAACAAAACAGTATGTTGTACCATGTCACGGCACATTTTGAAAAGGGAATATGGCTACAACAACATAAAAAAGGCTTTATATGGTGGCTTAACTTGCAAAGGAGGAACACAAAAACGGTTGTCTTGTTTTTAAACGATCAAAAATGTTCTTCGTAGTAGTCGTAAAGATCCATATCTGTATAGAAAACGAAATACAGAGGCGCCTCTCCATCTTCTTCCTTGTGTACATGCATCGGCTCTTTTACTATAATTATATTACTCATACGCATACAAAGAGAGATGGTCCCAAGGGGTAGTTTTTCCCTTATTTCAAAAATTACTTAAAAAGCACAGGCCACTTTCCGCTAACTGTGCTGATAGACCATTATGTGTGTGTGAGCATTTATTACAATTGCTCACAAAACAGTAACAACATTGGTCTTTTCTATGACTTTTTGTGGCTGATGAAACATGGTGATATGATGCATTTATGCCACTAGGACCTACAGTTTCCGAATTAAGTAAAGGCTTGGAAACACCCTTTTTATTTCTAGTTAGTTCCGCCTAAGGACAAAATGATGTTGATTGATATGCATCCAAAGATTATGAAAGGAGAATGAATTGAATTTTTTGAATGCAGTCGTATGATTATGATGAAATCGAAATTCCAGCCAAGGTTTGTAAGAATACCTTTATCTTGTAATTTCTCTCGTCGACCGTATGTCAAGTGTCATGAAAAGCTTATGACAAACTGTCATTTTTGTGGTTAATATTTCTTGTTGAAGCAAATGAAATGAAGGCGCAAATGAAATGAAACAGGCACAGTTTGCAATTCAGTTGTCCTGTATCTACAACAATGCACAAAAGACCTTCATGATCATCATGATGAACTCATCTTCTTCTTAAACGAGGTAATTAATGTTCAAATGAATATAAAACATGAGGATTTATTACACTTTTTTTTGTCAAGTTCAACTGCTAACAATTGGTCTGGTGCCTGTTGGACTTGTCTTGTGCAATATCATTATGAAAGCTGAAGTCCCATTTACATATTTGAGTTAATACATGTCATACATCGCAGTAAATATTCCGTTGATGGTAGACCGTTGTTTTCTATTGTATGAGAACAAATTGAGCGACTGGACTGGAAGAAAATGGAGCTTGAGCGTAAGCAAGCACGATTCATATTATCCTCAGAAACAATCAAATATAACACAAGTCTCAACCAATACTAAACCACCACTCATTTTTACATAAAAACCGAGAAGCACTGACCACAGCCCAAAAAGATATTGAAAATTGGGATTGAAAGGCTGAAAGGGAGAAACACCCTTTTCCCCTCGAAGAAACAGTAATTTTACCCATAAATCTTTTGTAAAAAGCCCTCTCTGTTTGAAAAAGAATTTAGAAAATCAAATAAACAAACCAGAGATAATATATTTTGTTGATTCACTTCATTTCATCTTCTTCGGACTACATATACTTTTCTCATGGCTCGCTTCTCTAGTAGCCATAAGCTGCTAACAAGCCACTTTTGTTTCTTCTTGGTGAAGGAAATGAAATGAGGGTGCATTTAATAAGGAAAGGGAGAATAGGGAGAAAAGGGAGATACTGGAATTTACAATGTACATCATTTTGAAGAACGCAAGAAAAGAATAACTTTTTTTTTGCTGCTCGCTCATCATCATCATAAACGTTACAGTGTGTAGCCATAAAAAGATATTTGGCTATTTCTCATTTCCTGGAAGCACCAAGCCCGTTCTTCATTAGAGATCATCATCAATTCCGTCACAAGAGGCGACGTGAAGGTGCTGATGTACATGTTTTGTATGAGTACATGGAAGTCGTCACGAGCATCTTGCCAGCAACTAGCAACTGCATCATCATGTGGCCTTTGTTGTAATTTGTAGTGTGCATATAGTGCAAGGCTTATGAGGTATATATATATAACCTCAACGAAATCATTCCCAATGTTGCTATATTTATATTCATCCAGACTGGGTTTCAAGAAGTCGTAAATCAGTAAATGAGTTTGAAGGTTCTGTTCCATTGAATTAAAACTATTTGCCCATCCATACATTCCTGGGATAAAACAAGTGAACAAGATACAAGATACATTCCATTTTAGGCAGCGAATGTATGAGTAAACTATTGTTTATTAGGGAATTAAATTTTAAACTATTAATAAACACAAGACAGATAGAATAAATGAAATCACAATAAGATGTTGATGCAAATATGTTCTATACTCTTGATAATTATACTCAATAATTAGCAACAACAGCATGGTTTTCATCCATTCCTAAAAAAAAGTCTTGTTAAAAAATTAGAAGAGTTCATACCTTCAACAAAAGAAGAATCATAACGAACGTTTGAAGCACGAGCTCGGCTGCATCAAGTCACGTTCGTCGCTCTGTAAATTATATGTCTGGCGACAGCACACTTTTCTCGTGAATAAAAATCCATGGAACATGATTTTATGTCTTGATGATAACACAGCGGCACTGATTTACGAATTAATGAAAATGCACATATTGGATGTACTTAAAGACACCAACTACGCCACAACGTGATCAAATCAATGCAATATTAAATCTTATGGCTGCAAGTGTATTACGTTCATAGCACTAGCAGACAGAATGAGTTTAATAACGTAGTTAATTCATGAAAAAGAAAATTTATGCAACAGGTGGATGTAGATGAAGTGTTAAACTGGGCGATTTGTATGTACTTCTATATATATATTAATAGCATTCAGTAAGCGCTGTACAAAGCTACACGTACACGTAGGCATGAATATTTCTGTGAGAAGCTTTTTGGATCAGTTCAGTCTGAGACACTGGTAAGCATTGTAATATAAAGGATTGCTATTAGAGAGATAGAACCCGGCTCCAGACGATCACATTTAGGACAAGGTAAGTCTCCTGTCGCCACTATACGGTCGTGGTTCTACTTTGTTTCCGGTGGGGCTACGTGCATATAAACCCGTAAAAACTAAAATGATTACGCAAAATTAAAGAGTTCTGCGAGAAATGTATATTTGCGAAATCAATTCATGTTTGTTGACATTTTGTTCATGTTGACGATAACTATCAAAAGATTTTGATTAGTCGGTGCTACCCAAAATTTTCATCATGTCTGGCGACGGCATTGCATCCCATTGAGATTTTTGTTTTTTAATCACTCACTTGCTCGTCGTTCGTGACAGTTTAGTGAAGTGTCGCGTCTCTTCTTGCATGAATCCATCCAACCGTTCCTGTAAAAAGGAACTAATGTAAAAAGTAAATGTATGTATTTCCATAGTTCAAACCGAAATCTTTTCCACTTCTTTGAATGACATGCAATGGAAATACTTAATGGTCTCATTTCTTAGAAGATATATGCATCTGCTAGAATCTAATAAAAATTTATTTTTATTTTTAAAAATATTGGAAATAGAGTTGTTTAGTGCTCTGCCGCGGGAATTATACGGGAACAGCTTCCACTGCAAACACAATTAAACACTTTTCTCAAGATGTTTTTATCTAATCACACTTTTGTTTGATTTTCTATCTCGGAACAACAACTGCTCCGCTAAACAAAACCCAACAAATGTACTTATGAATAATATAGAAATGATCTTCGGGTACCACTACTACAACCAAGATTACCACCTTTCATACATACTTTAGGTAGGGCCATAACAAAGTTGAATCGGCAACTCTTTGAGCATGATTGGAGCAAGTTTGCTGCATAAATGATGATATTATTCAATCAATTAAGTAGCAAAACAATATCAATACATATGCTACACAACGTTTTCTTCAACAACTACCACTTCGTTTGCCGTCCAATATATATACACCTTCTTAAATGTGTAGCAAAAGCAGAGCTTTGTGCAACTACGCTTGAATTTTTATGGTGGATTAGAATCCCATTGCATATTGATCATCATCATGCTATCAATACATTCATATATGCAAAAAAATACGGCCAAAGTTTATCAAACAGCTTTATTCTTTGGACTGTTCGAAGATTGAAGAAGTTACTCATTTAAGCTTAAAATAAACATTACGTCATTTTGTGTACAGTAATGCCAATCAAATTTCACAAGTGGCCGATCAATGTATGTAATTATGGTTGGAGTATGTAAAGAAACCAAAATTTATGATCACTTTTTATAAAGGTGAAGACCAACTCTTGTTATGAAAGAGAGATGAACTATTTTTGTGCTTGTGTTGGATTTAGTAAGTAATCCAGATTTGATTTCTTTTTTATTAGCATATCACTCATTTGCACTCTGCCAGACCATGATTATTATTCACTTACTTTATCGATCCGGCTATCATCACTTCTGTTTTATGAAAGAGCTCCTGATTATTACGTGAGTTGGAAAAGGGAAAAGAGCTAGAGTTACGGAAGGATTTAAATTGGATAAAATCAAATCATTATAATATGGAATCGATTGCATATACAAAATCGGTTAGCAGGATTATGTTCTATTCTATAAAATTTCAAACCGCCAAATATTTGTACGCTTAAAAATCTTGAACAGAAGAAGAGAAAAACATGACTATTTATTTGTAATTTGAAACTTATTAACTATCGGATGTACATGCTAATGACATGGATGGGAAGGATTTAGTGGAAAGTTGAAAAACAAAATAATATGACACTGGTCGAAAATATGGTGTGAACTCTTCAGTGAACTGTAACAAATATTATATCACGTCTCTCTTGACTAACCATAAACCATCTCGCACTCACAAACAATATAATATGTTACAGGATCTAATCATGAGGATGTGTCTGGTGGAGGATAAGAAGATGCATAACATTAAAATACTTTCTGTGCTTCTGGTGTTGTTTTGTTGTATATGGTGTACATACAAATCTCCGTTCTTTTGAGCAAAAATATTTGTAATCAGACACTTGTGTACTTACTCACACTTTACCATTATTACGGTGATTATTATTTGACAGAAATTGTCTGCATAGGCAAAGTCAGCATGAGAACCGTGCAGTTGGAAAACACTTCATTACATGGAGCCACGATCCCGAAAATGCAGGAGAGATTACTATTATGAATGTTTACTTATTATTATCTGTGTTTGCTCATCAGCCACTTCTTTGTACGCGTAATACATCGTAAAGTGTGAAACACACTGGCTTTCCTTTTATACAATGTGTTGTGTACTACAAATGTCTGTACATTACATCTAACTGAACAAAAACATAAATGAAAAGGCATTTGCTTGCGAGGGAAAACATTTAGTGGAAAAGTAAGCATGTTCACTTTGAACACTTGGACTTTGAGTAACTAAATGGAAGCAAGTGAAATGCGTTTTATAAACAACCTACATCTATGTGGTGGTGTGATGTGCCATTACTATTACTGTTGTGTAGATAATTATGATCATGATGATGGCGATGATGAGAGAAACATTTTCCCCATGAAAATTACGGCACAGCAGCATACCATAAGGTTCTTAGAGCGCATTGACATTGGACAAATAAGATTTGATGCATGGATGCATACATTCTGTAATAATACCTTGTGTCTTCCTTTGATAATGCATGAAATGAGTGCATTATGTACATTAGTGACCACATTTACGAGCTAAATGCTTAAAGGAGTTGTGTCTAGTGAATACATGGTTGTACAAAGAGTTTTTTAATAACCTCATGCATTCATGTATGCATGTAAGTTTCAACACAAATCATGATGATAAGCATCATTACTTATTAGATACCCAGGAACACTGTGTCTTCTTGAGTCTCGTCTGTTGTATGCATGCGTCTTGTGACGGGTCCTTCATTAGAGGAAACGAAAATGTATGACCAATATGGTCCATTCCATTTGCACTCAAGACTCCATACAAAGATAAAGAACAAGGGCAAAACCATTGCTTTTCTAAAGCATGTTGAACTCATCACGGCTGAACTACCAGTAGTAAACTAACGCTTTTCCGAATAAACAAGCAATCACCGCCACAACAGCAACAACAATGTATTATATATCATACCTTTTATACCGTGCGTCTGCATGGGTCCCTATATAGTTCAGGTGTGTGGAACCACTCAAAATGAGCTGCTGAGTTCTACACGTACGATGTATTAAAGAATCAGAAAAAATCTTACAAGAAAATCTTATTTACAAGACCATGAACAATTTTTCCCCTTCCTACAACAAAAAAAAGTTGACGATTATATAGAAAGAAAAAGGCTGTGCAAAGGCATGGAGCCAGTGGTTTGGAATAGGTGATTTGATATAGAAGTACATATTATATACATATTGAATTCGTACAGCAAAGGTGATTTTTAACGAAAAAGGGAATAGGCAATAATATAATGTCTGAGCCCTATGAGTGAGTACTGCACACATTCACTTAAAGGGAAAACGTAAAATAAAACAGTGTACAAAGTTGCTGTGGCCATATAAAATGTTGTTGAAGTAAAGGAGAATATATATAACAAAAGCACATAAACATAACTGGTGCCTGCGTGAGCGAGCGTCGACTGAAAGGAAGATGTTTCTTTTTAGCTCAAGATACGATATGTCTATTCCATAACCTATGCGTAGCACACTCATATAAAGAGGTTTTGCCCCTGTCTCTCTCTAATGGTAGTAGTAGATTGGCTGTAATCGTGGAAGTTGTAGTAATACGTGACGTGCTCCTTTTAAGCCAAGTGGATTTTGGTGTAGTAACGCCAGTAAAGCTTCATCATTGAAGTTGTCCACACACCACCACCACCACACCAAGATATAATGCTAAACTTTGATAACATTACAAATTCTGGCTACTTCATACATACAGCTACACACAATTACATTTCCCTACCAACCTCTTTTATATTTCAACCAGTTGCCTTTCCAACATTTGCCAGCAGTCGGTCTGTAGCCTCTGAGAGAGGAACAAGAAAAGAAGCCTGGCACAAAGAGAAAGAAGTTTTCTCAATTCCATGTGATTTCTTTGTTTTCCTGTGCGTTTGTTTCTGTCATTGTGCAGTGAAAATCAACAACAAACATATATATTTTGCATCTCTAGCAAGAAGAAAGGAAGATTACTAATGCCACCATTTAATGATATACTATGGTCGTATGCACAACATTCATTCCTTCATTCATTGATGACCTAGTGATTGCCCTTTTCAAAAAAAAAGTGTTATTATAAATGCTAATTGCCTGACAGTGGCGCGGTGTAAATCTCAATTAATGTGACAACGTGTGAATATCATAAAAATCATCGACTTCATCAAAACCAGCGTCTACAGTTGTCAGTTTCAATTGCGTAATTACTGGAACATTGGATATAAATAGACTGTCTCTCTCTCTCTCTTCCAAGTTTCAGTTCACACGTCGTCACTCGTAAAAAAAGAAGCAATTTAGCTACTTATATGTAGTGTCATCACGAGCAGAGAAAATAGAAACAACAGATAAAAACTGTTGCCGTCCTGTCCGCCTCCACAAATGAGATACATATTTAGCAACTTTAAATACACATTTGGTACAGCTCACCGCGACACATTGTCGGCGGCGGCACGGCGTTCTGGTTCATTGCCTACGAGTTACTGGTGTCTCTTGCTTATCCAGTCGTAAATGAATGGCACATACAAAACAAATATTGATATATCAGCCTTATGCAACTACATGAATTTATCCCACGGATAACCTACGTCTATGTGTTTATGGCTGTGTGCACGCATCTCTAAACAATATATCATTTATATGGAATCCCTGTCTAATCGATAAATGTAAGTGTCATTAGGTTGTATGGGTCAATGCAAGAATATAACCAGACTGGAGGACAGTTGTGAAAGTCTCCAATTTTCTCATCATCAAATTGTGCAAGTTGGTGTTCTTCAAACTACCCGTGAAAGATTGTAGTTAGTGCTAGCAACATTTGGAACATTTGGAGACAACAGAACAAGTTTCATTTCTCTAGTCATAATCACGAGAACCTTAATACAGAAACTTTTTTCTTTTAAGTGGACTTAATAGCTGCTCATTATTGTCAAGCCTGGCTGTGAATGTAAAAACCACTCAATTCAATATTGAAGCGTGAATACATTCATACATAAATTCCCCTACATTCTATGGAAGTTTTGTCTTGGGAATACACCGCTGCTGTCTCAGATAAGAGTGTGAAGCTGTTTTTATATGTATGAAATCGTGACATTTTATGCAAGCAGAATAAAGAGAGAGAGAAGGGAGAAGAAAAAAAATCTCTAAAGACAAGTGTCAATTTGGAAGGCGCCACAGAAAAGAAAAAGATAATTTGTCACTTGTGGGAAGACGAAGACACTATTCCTACTGTATTCCACTTACACGGCCATATCAGCCATCAATGGCAACAACAACATTGCATTAAATACATCACACACACGCGGAGGAGCACGGAAGAATACACACACTTCTATATATATATAAGTAGCAGACATCAATTTACAATCACAGACCTAGTGGATGCGGCTCTGTTTATATTACTAAAAGAGACCACGACACAGATGGATGTAGTGATTACAATACATGATATCTAACATCATCAAGAGCTTCAAAAAGTTGTTATTGTGAACCATTTCCATTTGGAACCACACGGTCGGACAAAAATGTTTACAACAAAGAAAAAAAGTTCACACTACAACATTGGAGGTTTTGTCCCCTGATTAACTGAACTTAATCATGATCAACATCTGCAACACCATCACTCTGACTAGTCAGACTCATATTATATATGTTTTTGGACAAAAGTGATTGGGGCATGATGATGATGATGATCTATCAACCTTTTTAGGAAAAAGTACAAAATTGTAGTCTGCTAACATCAACTCTTCAAGTGTAGTGAACAGCAAACCGAATACGTCTTCTATGCTCATTTTCATGTCACGGAATAACTGTTTCCTAGTCTTAGCACTGTGGCACCAGTAATCGCAATAAAAAGTGACTCTCTGTCTCTCAAGTGGATGCTTGCAGTCAGTCAAGCTTCTTCCCAAATTCGGTGCATTTCGAGATTATTGTTATTATCATCGTCATCATTATTGGTTGAATGTTGGATCACTTTTGGCAGGTGAGTTGTATACATAAAAGTAAACAAGAACCAGGAAGTGTGTATTTTTGTCCTATTGCAGTTCAATTGAGAGATGATGCACTATAGTGCAAAATGCTGACATGCAAATAAATGTTCTTCAAATCCTTATCAAATCAAGTCAGGGTTGAAATGCGATTAGTATTATGATGTTAGTAAATATTATGTGCCAGGTGTCATATGCACATTCTTACAAATTCATACATAAGTAATGTGGGTAGGCGGAAGAAGGGTAAACCAAAAGTGCAGAGGATAACTACATGGCACGTGTATTTCCTTTAAAGAGCACCAATAGTTCATACATGGTTGATACAGATGAGCGAAAAAATATATTTTCTGAAGGAATGGGCTTTTGCAGTTTGCAAAACAACCTTTTCCATCATCATCTCTCTCCTTTCGCCCTCACTTCAATTATCGTTATAACTTTTTTTCTTGCAAGTGCTCATTGTCTTCCACCACCCAACGGAATTGGACCACGTAGTAAGAAGAACTGAACCAGACATGATAATTATTAGATTGTGAAGGATGATTTTTTCATGTACATTTAGTTGTATATATCATACAAAAAAGACCCGACCGGGTAAGTCTTTGGATGCAAAAAGGGGTTCATATCAACATATCATATCATCGTTCTTGCAAAAACAGTGGCAGGTCGTAAAGTGTATAAAGACATGATATTAAGAACACCCTTGTGTACTCTACATACAAACAGGCACATTGAAAAGTGAATGGCATGTGGAATGTTGATAATCATATGTTGTGATGAAATAAAGGTATTCATTTCTTTTTATTCCTCAAGTTGCATTCAAATATTCAAAAAAGCCGAAACACAGTCGTATGTATTAATATGTATATTCGTGTTTGTAGGAATGCGTCAGTCAATACTCACAACATAATATAATCAATGATAGATTATATTTGATGATATTTCTCTATTCAGAGAAGGTTCTTAAATCAAGCTAACCAAACATACAGCTATTACAGCTTCCGTAATCACATTCACATGTTTCGTGAAGGACAGAAAAAATCTAATGTACCTTTGCACAGTTCTCAAATGGATGGACAAGTTTTCATTGATAATCTGATTCTTTTGTAAAGGTTATTGTCAGGGTATGTCCTGTACTTGGACAACATTTGTAGCATTGTGGTAATAAGTAAAGCTCATAAATCAGTACTTTTTTGTGGATGGTAACAAGAAGTTGTTGGCGATTTCTTTGATTATATGCACTAATAATCATTATCCAAAAATGACAATTTAAATTTTGAAAGAGATTTGTGAAGGAGTTGGCAATGCATTTTAGGCAGAGCATAAGTTCTGTGCGCCATTTCATCTTTTGCATCTTTTACATCTTTTACAACTCCTTCGTCGTCTCTACACAATCGTTTTTTCTTGGTGTTTATATGGGTGCGACTCGTTTACGATGGGATGAGATTTTTTTTGTGTATATGGTGATGGTGGTGGGGATGATGATGATGATCATCATCATGCCATGATAATTCATAGAATGTGCATGCATATATGTACATATTAGATGGAGGGACTATTTAGCTGTAAGTTAAGGATAAAATGCTGCAATCATATATTGATCTTGATCATCTTGATGAGTGAGTGAGTACTGCGTACATTCAATGGTTTACTTTCTTAAAGTGGAAAAATATCTTTAATTTGAATGTGTAAAGAATTTTTTTTCTCTTTCGTATTATTGTTATACAATTAGCATACATAAAAGGTAGACAGGAGGACAAGGCACCATGAATGTACGAAAATTTATGCATTCACACATACGACATAAAAAACACTTGACGCTACTATGTTTGCTGTGTTGTTGCATCCCAAATAAAAAAGTGACGTGATGTGATCATCCTATATAATATTTATAAGGAGTACTTATATAGAGACGAATATATGATCATGTATATATGTAATGGATACTATTATTGCAGAAATGATGAAGTGTGTAGTTTTTGAAGTTAGCATGGTATGCCTATGTACACGGTTAAATGGTCGTTCGTCGGTGTTTCTTTTTTTTTCCTGCCTTCTCTCTCGCTCATTTTGCCTTTAGAAGATGCGAAATATCTCGCCCTCATCTTGTGTATGATAAATGCTCGACAAGTTAACCTAGCCCTCATGTGTCCAATGTGCCCGTATGGCTCTCCATCATCATCATCTTTATTTTTTCATGAAACATTATCTAGCAAACTGGCTCTGTTGTGCTTGCTTGACTTCTTGTTGTTCCATTCATATGTTGTTTTTTCTAACTCTAGATCGTATAATGGGTTAGATATTGTATATTTTCATGAATAGCTAGAAGCACAATGTATAAAAATAATGAGTCTCACATCACAACTACAAATTTATACCTTATTTCCTCTCCGTGCTTTATTTAGAACACACACACAAAAGCAACTTTCCTAATGTACATATCTAATACTTTATCTATTACTGGTTAGGAAGGAGGGGGAATGTAAAGGGTAATAAAGATAAGGGAACGACAGGATTAGTTATTACCAGTTTTCCAGACCTTATTGCATTTACTTGAAAGTACTAAAACCGCAAAGCAACCACCCCAGTAATGATTATTAGTGCGATAAGCATTTATTGTCAGACGCACACCTTGAGGACAAAATATGTCTGATCTTAATTACTAAAAACCATGCTAATATAAAAGTACATCCATGTATTCATAATGAAATATGTTCCCTACCTACCACCATGAAAAAAGACTGGTAGACACAAAGATGCTCCTCCATGTGTCCGTGTGGTTGTTGCTGAAAAAAGAGTACCAATTCTTGCCATTTTAGCTCCAATCATTGTATCTCCCACAGTACGTGAGCCCGATTTGCTTAAAGGTCATGTTATGCATGAACACACCTCTAATTTGGAAGACATAAAATTATTAGACGGTGCGATAGGAGCCAAAGGAGCAGCAAACTTTTTGGCTGTGGAAAATAGTTCCTAATGGTGCCATGTAAAGATGCTCATCAAAGTTGGATGAAGCACTGTGTATCTAAAAGTTGATTTTCATTCATATTCATTCATTCCTTATAGCAGCAGATGATGATGACACTCCATGCGGTGGTGCTTTGAGTGGATACGCTCACACGCTAGCATATATGTATATACTAAAACACATTAATACAAACAAGAAAACTACTTTGCATATTTGCTGTTTTATTTTTCATTCATTCTTTTCTCCGTCCATGGTGCAAGCTAAGCACAGAACACAATATTATTACAGCATTTACTCATTTACAGACTTTATTGGAAAAAGTCCTGAGCATCTTCATTCTTTAAAATGCAAATTTAATGAATATACATGCATCTTACGAAAGAGGTTTTGGTTGTTTGCGAATTTAATTTGCATCTATCTATCGGAAAGGTGTGCTAGCTAGAAAATGGCGATGATAATGATGACGACGACTATGATGGTAGAATCTCTGAATACCTGAAAGGAGTAGCGCAAGAAGTTCATGTCCCTACTTGTGATATGACATGTTTTATAGCCTTCACTAACTTCACACTGGATAAAAATAATTCTTAGACTCATCTTACAATGCACTCCAGAAGCAACTGATTGAGTAATCATGCACTGGCGACACGATCACATTTGCTTGAGTTTGAGAAAAATTTCATTGTCAACCAGTCTGCAGGAAGTTTGCAAGTTTGAAGGGTCACATTGGAACCATAGGATCGTACGACACGTGCTCTTTTCAAGTGTTTTGTTGAACGTAATATGCATACTTGACTCTGCATTTGCATGCACTTGTCACAAGAACTGAAATGAAGATTATTTGATGTTTTGCCACTCGGCATATGACTAGAAGTAGCATTTGAAATTGTCTCGTGATGCTTTTTCTGAGTGAAGAAATCTTTCAAAAGATTTTTGTTGAAGCCCACAAACTCTTCAATGTCAGTCATTAATGGCAATTTTTCAAAAAAAAAAATCATCATCTAAACTTTGGCATTATAGAAAATTGAAAGATGGGATCTTTTAAGAACTGCAGCAGCGGTCGTAATGGAAGCATTTACTCAGAATGACACCATTATTTTCCTCTTACTGCATCCGGGATTCGTGATTATAAAAATTCATGAGCCCCATTTCCATGTCATGCAATAATTTATAATTTAAATTTAACACCTAAGTTAAAGTTTAACTATGCATATCTTTCTGATTTGTTTTTAAACTTCAAAATGAACATGATCCAGAACCTGCTACGTATATATCTTATAAATAAATGCCCACCGGCTCTATCTCGTTTGATTTGGAATTGTGAAATTCAAAGTGAAATATGATACTGATCATACTGATGGTATGTTATTTATCAGAAAGCAATAAATAAGAGCTACTCTTCCTTGCTCCGTTGCTCTTGAATTATTGGAAGGAGGATAACACACACTTGGAAGTTTAGAGCTAACTCCAAACTACATATATATGTGCGTAAAGTTCATATCGCTTTGAAGTGGAATGGGATTAGGAAAACTTTTTTTTTATCTTATGAGGCTTTAGCTTAGTATAGCTTGGGTAATGTATACATATTACATGTATGACACATCAGATCATAACATACTGTTGGAATGTGATATTTCTTTCATGAAAAGCTGTCCACAAGAAAAGATTCAATGGTATGAATGCACATGGAAATATTATGGATGCTTAGAGTTGTCGTTAGTCGTTATGACCAGTAATCCGTCTCTGTGTATTGCACATTACACATTCATTATCGGGTGTAAAATTTTGAGATATAATATGTATGATCCTTTACCGACTTTTTATCATCTTTTTAAACTGTAGTCACCTTTCTTTTTTAGGGTTTCATAAGAAAGAGCCATCCAATGGTCTTATACAAATTCTTCCCCTTTTCTCACTAATACAAAACTGGTCATACTAAACATTAGTCATCATAAAAAATCCCTTTTTCCAAGGGTCAACAGATAGGATTTGAGTAGATCACTTGAAAACTGTTATTTTGACACTAATGCAAGGGAAAACGGGGACATGTATCACATTGTGAGTGTTTTGTAGCTTGAAGTGTTGTTCTTTTATATCATCACATCATGCTTGTCATCTGCACATCACTGCAAACAGAAGAAAAGACTTTTTATGGGAAATAAAGCCGTGTTCAAAGAAAGTTCCAGGAAACTGTGTCGCTCAAATAACAAAGTTCTTAACTTGGATTAATTCCTTTATACATTTTAGGCTTGTTCGCTACTCAAATAACCATAACCATATATATGGGATTGTACTTTATACTTACCTAGAGGTTAAAATACTGTGTTCAAATATCAAAAATCCAAACAGGTTCCTTTTACATTAATAAATGGTTATGATTTGAATAATACGCTACCGCACCATTCCTTTAAGAGTTCAAAGAATCGATGAATATTTCAGTTTTCCAAATTCCTCAAGATTAAATAATCCTGCTGTGAATTATAGTGTAAGGGATGAATGTTGAGGAAACGATCTGTTTTTGGTGGTTCTTATTATGTTATGTGCAACAACCACTCTTCAACTTGAACTCGCACAAACCGTCATGGTGTTCCAGGGTTTTCTCACTTAAAGCTTACAACCGTGCCTCAATCACGTAAAATAAGCAATGACATTTGAAAATAAAATAAGCCATCATATAATAATAACGATGATCACCGTCATAATAACAATGCAAAGAAAAAGTGGTAGCCAGCCACGTTTTCTTCCATCATGCCGTTCAAGAATCTTGCACCAGCCTACAGGTGTGTTCTTTGCACAATGGTACTTACAAAAATGCGTAGCTAACAAATACATAAAGTGTAATATCAAGAGTAAGAGTGCACGGATGTAAAATGTACTTTGATGCATTGAGCTTTGCCTTCATGTGGAAAATCCTCAACATTCCACACATTATACTCCATTATGATAACAATAATAGCAATTTTCCAATGCTGAATACTTTTGAATTCGTTTATATCCTCTTGACAGATAGTCGTTGATGCCTATCTATGGTAAATACGATACCCTAAAAATATTGCTTATGAATCATTCCACAGGAGGAGGCGAGAAAGAAAAAAAGGATTGAAGAAGAAGAAGGTACCAAGCCAAGAGCTAGCATAAGGAAGCTTTAAGCTAACAGGGTGTTTCTTTTATTCAGTTACATTTCACACACAACAGCGAAGAAATAAAGCTAAAAATACTTGTCTCCACATTGTCTGGCAACATCAAGCCGTAGAAATGCATGCAAGAGGAACCTTATTGTTGTCTGTAGGTCATAATACAAACATTCTGATGCACATATTACATGCATGAAATGAAACAACGATAACGATATGTGTATATGCATTCCATTCCACTCTAGACTTGTGGTAAGGAAAAATTTTGTTTCATTCATAAGTGAGCTAGTGAACTGTGCTCATGCATTATATATCTGTTCCTAAAAGTTTATGATAACTCGTTTTGAAATTCCAATATATATATATATACGTAAGCAATTGGCATTAAATACACACTTCACTTTAACAAAAACAAGTTAGTTAAATTATCAGTTTGCTTGTATTCATAATCACTAAATATGTGTTTGTTTCATTCTCCCCTAGGTCTTTCTACGTGGCCAAATGACGAGAATACAAGAGCCGGATTTACTAATAGACCATGACAGCGGTGGAGGCTGTCATCGGTTTTTGGGAGAACCCATCCTCGAAGGGTCCTGGCATGTCGGGCCCCATCACGTGAAGCTCCCTGGACATGTCGTCCAAAAGTCTTCCGTGGGCTCCAAATGGTTTCCCTTCACCTATGCCAGCTCGTGCAAGGCAAAAAAGGCGGAGGCAGTTTCCCTCAGTTCCTCATCGACAACGGAGGAGAAACCCATTATTGTTGTGCATAACAATAACAACAACGTCATCCTCGACGTGATGGATGAAAATACCCGGTGGTCGTCGTCGTCGTCGACAGAACATTCCCCTTCCTGTAAAACCACTCCAACAATTCTTCCTCCCATTCTTCCCCACACAGGAAATAAAACCAAATCTAGAAATAGTAATAGCAATAATCATAGTAATAGTAGCAGTTGTAAATCTAAACATAAAAGTAATATGAACAATAGTAATAATGTAAGCAACAAAAATAACTGTAGTCCGAGTAGTATCAATAAGTCTTCAGAAAATAGACGTATTAATAATTGTGGACCTGCGTCAGTAACAACAACTGCCAGCTCACATATAAGTAATTCACGAACCCTTAATCATAGTAGTAACAGTGAAGATGATGAAGAGTCGGGGGGAAGACATTTGATAATTAGGTACATTCAGTGTAATGAAAGACCTAGTAAGAAGCAACTGGTGACATTAGGTTTAGTTTCTGTAATATTTTTAGTTATTTTAATTACTCTGTTAGCCTTATTCCTTAGTCCGACGAGAACACTTAGTAGTAGCGGTAAGGATGAAATTAGTGATGCTTTTATTTCCAGTGATATTTCTAGTAGTTTAAATAATGATGACGCGGAACTAGATGATAGTGACAGTTATGATGACAGTGACTCTCCGTATTATAGTAGTACAAGCAGCTCTAACATAAATACGGGTTTAGATCTTAAAAAAGTCTCAAAGCTTAGTTGGGACATGTTAAATAGTAACCAAGATGCAAGCGCAAGAGGTGGTACTCGAGACGGTATTCGAGGTGGTGCCCTGTCAGGTGGTGACGGCGAAATTATACTCCCAGCAAAAATGATTTATACCTCGTCTGGTGACTCAACAGATCTGATGCCATCTGAAAATAGTGGGGGTGGTAGCAATGGTAGTGGTGGCTCTCAAAATAAAAAACGAAGTTGCTGTAGAACTCAGAAATACTCACAGGTCATTAAACGAGAGGGTTGTGAGCCTTTGACAATTGTGAATAAAATGTGCTTTGGTCAATGTGTCTCTGTCTGGGTTCCTGGTTTATTTGCCTCATTTCCTGTATGTAGACCTTCGAAATCAACATTTAAAATGGTGACACTCACCTGCGGCAGGAATAAGGAGAAAAGGAAACGCGTCCGGATTGAGAAAGTGAGAAGGTGCTCCTGTATGGAAATTGAACCTACGGCAGCTTCTCTTTAAATAAAAAAAATTGTACACAAGTATAAAAATCCCTACTAAAATAACACTTATTATTAAAATTCGCATATTACCTACTCTACTGGCACAAACCTTTATAGCCTTAGCCTATACACAAATATTAAGTACCTTGTGATAATAATACTCGGTCGATTTTAAATATTTATACACATTATTAATCATAAATTTTATGTAACTAAAATCTACTGTGCATTTTTATTATGTTTGACTACTGACAGATATCCACTATTTTCATACCATTTGTTTAGGCTTACTCGTGGTTTTACTATTTAATGCACCTTTTATTTTATGTATTGACATGACATGCAGTCATGTAATGTAGTCATTTCGAAGTATTATTAGTAATTATTTAATGTACACTTAACCGTTATACTCAAAACTCAAATGGATCACATCAATGACAAAAAAATTAGTTGAGTCTCACAAAACACATAACAAAAGAGGCGTGAATAAATAAAAACAGCTATTACAAAATCTCTTCAATCTAAAAAAAATTACCTGAAGTTGAACAATTAATTTAGCATGAAAATAAAATATTTATGGCATTCAAGTTCCATTTATGCAACTTTCATAAGCAAATCAGAATGGAAGAGACGCTAAAGTAGACATAGACCAACCAAGATGGATATTTGGGGTGAAATGAGAAAATTTCATCTACTGCGGGGAATCCTAATGCTAGCAAAGTGCCAACGTGTCATGTAAATACATGTACATCTGTAAATACAGATACTTGTTTATAACAAGTCATATTTTTTGGTATTTGGTTTGTGTATATCTTTAATATAAATGGAATAACACAGCCATATAACCCTTTCACTTCATTCACTTTTTGACACATGCCGATAACTCTTGATTAGTCTCTCGCTCGCAGTGATTCTTCTCATGTTAAAGTTGATCGATTACCTGTTTTAGCTTCGCACACCGCTTCTGATTAAGTGTCTTCTGGTAGGGGTTTGATCGGCTTGTTCAGGCTCATTAAAATTGTAGCAGTCTTTATTGATCGAAAAATGTGACTGGAAGGATGGGTGACGATTGATATTCATGTTTCCGAATGGCAGTACTAAAGGTGAGGTATTTTACTATTGGTATTTGTGAAGGGCCTTCACTCAGGTGGAACAAAAACAAAACGGAAGTTGTGTTGTTGTTCCAAAGGGAAACACACATGACCAAACATCATATTTTTTACCAGCTGTGTTCTTAGTTTGAATGCATAGTGACAGATTGTACTATAATGGAAAGGGTTGTTATTTGCAACTCAAGAAGAATTAAAATGTAGTGATATATAATTAGTTTTCATTACCTGTTTTCAGATAAGTCGTCGACAGTGAGTACCCACACCCATCCGAAAAGTAGCAGATGTTATTAAAATCTTGGCTAGAGCTAAACGCAAGATGAAGCTTCAAACATTTTGTATCGTAGTTTTGTCTTCTATCCTGGCATTTGTTGCCAGTTCACCTCCAGATCTTTACAGCTGTGTAGATTGGGATTGTGAAGGTTAGGGAGTTCAGAACACTTATTCATTTCCATTCATTTATTGTTTTGAAAGTCTTCAGCATAATAATGCTGTGTTTGCATTTTTAGAATGGATATCGAAAGGGAAAACGCTGTTGCGATACCACGCGAAAACTACGAAACACCTGTCTTTTAAGCCAAATGAAGATATTTATATTGTTAGTAAACCAGTGGACAAAAGTCAACCGGACTGGGTTGGGAAGGTACAATTCATTATTCATTATAAACTACTTTTTAATATATAATCTAATCGTAAGCAAGATAAAAAAAATGTATGTTAACTTTATTTTAGGTAGGAAATAAAATTGGATTAGTTCCAAAAGATATGGTGCGGGAAGACAAGATGAGCAAGAGCCCATTGAAATTCAAACACTTATTCCATGAAATTCCAATACTTACAAATCAAGAGGAAGTGCAATATGAAGATGACGAAGCAGTAACTGATAGTAGCAATGAAGCAGGCATTGAAATTGAAGATGTCGATGTCGCGGATAGCAGTGTTGATGTTACACAAAAAACATTTGAACCATTTACAAAACCAGAGATTTCAGAACAAAATGAGGCGACAGCATCCGTAACACCGCATGACTCTTCTACATTTTTAAATGAAATAGTTGAACCTTCCTCTGTGCTGTCGGAAGCTGTTCAGTCTCAGTCTGTTTCTGTAGAATCTATTGTAAGTGTTGAAGAAGGAACTACTCAAGTTGAACAGGAAGCAATAAACGAATCTGTTTTGGACGGCATTAACCTTCAGCCTTCAACTGACACTGTACTGCAGGGAACCACAACGGTTGATTATTTGCCTGAGACGCCAAAGACTGAAGCGCATAAACCAACTGATGATGTTACTCCGAAAATACCAGAAACAGTAGTTTTGGATAGTGTATCATCGATACAAAGTTCCAACATATTTATCGCAACCGAGACCTCATCGCTAATTGAACCCATAAGTGTGTCCAGAGTTGAAGAGTCGTCAGTTATTGAGGAACAATCTCAAATAGAAACAAAATCTGATCAGCATCTTCATACAGCTAACGAGGTGCTTGTTCACGAAACAGATGCACCATCAGATCAAGGAATAGAAACTGCAAATCCTGAGCCAGAGACAACTACAACCGTCGAAGAAGAAATTACTACTCAAGTGCCTGTGAAAGAAGAAGAGACTGTTGTTCGAGAAAGTATATCTAGTGCGCAAGAAGCAGATATGTCAACGCCGGTACTTTCACCTGATAAAGTATTAATACAGGAAGTTTTGAAACAGGACGTGCAAGATGATGTTCGATCATCTTCGGAACCAGGAAGTCTTCCTACTTCTGGTGAACAACCAGCTAGTGACCTAGACAAACTTCCAGAGGAGGAGGAAATAGCTGTTACTCCAAGTCCAGAAGAGAACCTTATAGATTCAGCAGCAGTTCAAAGCGTTCCTGTAGATCAAACATCTTCTGAAGAGAGTGTTACATCAAAAATTGACGATGCCGGTGAAATTGACGCTATTAAGAATGATTTGAATCCAGAGTCTGACGCAGAGCTGAAAGTAGAACCTGAAATAACATTTTCTGATGAGAGTATAGAAACGAGTTCAGAGACTCCGCAAGAACTTAAAGACGATAAAGATGAATCTGAAAATGCTGATCAGTCGGAAAATATAGAATCCAACGAGGTAGACGACAATAAATTTATATCACCTGAGACTGAAGGTGAGGTGATGTCAACAAGTGAAAGCTCAATCCCTGTGGATGTACATTTGGATATACCTTTGTCCACTGAATCGACCCCCACAGATGAACATGTGTCAGAGCCTGAGGAAATTAAAGTAGTACCGGACATTCCAGATTCCACGAATGAAGAAGTTACTACGGATTCATTGAGTGCATCTACCGAAGTACCATCTTCTTCTGTTCCAGCTGAAAACAATTCCGAAATCCCCGAAACAGTTAGTCAAAATGTTAATATACCCCACGATCATCACGATCATCATCACCACCATCATCATCACCACCCCGACCAGAACGACAAAGAAAATTCGTCAATAGTTATAGTCATTAAGCATCTAAGCTCAACACTTCTTAGTTTCCTGCCAGAACATCTTCAGGATACCATTCTGGACGTAGATGATGCCTTAGTATTTACAGGTATCATAGCATTAACCCTGGTATCCATTTGTGTGCCATATTTCCTCATAGAAGGTTACATGTCTGGTCGGGACATGAAAAAGAAAGTCGTGGAACTGAATAAATCCTTGTGGAAGGTAACTACAATTATTCAAACTAACTGCCATTATGTGCACGCTACACGCTACCAGATTTATTTTTATCGTAATGTAATGTTTCTTTCAGGTCAGTGCGGCTTACGAAACTCAACAAGAAGAATTCGAACTATTTAAACAAAAGGCAATAGCTCATGATGAGTTTAAGAAACGTGCTGAACAGTCTGAAAACGATCTTGTGATACTTAAGAAGCTTGAAACTAAGCATAGGGAACAAATTACAGCTTTGAAGACGCAGCAGAAAACACAAATGAAAGAAGCTGTAGATATAAGAGCCATGATTGAAAAGACGTTGGAGGACAAGAAAGTGGTAAGAATTCAAAAAAAAATTCAACCCCTAGTTTGAAATCTTTCAAATTGGTTATAATTTAATGTTGTTCTACAGGTCGTAGATGAGTGTGAGAAGTACAAGGCTGGATACGAAAATGCTAAAGAAGCTTTAATGAAGGCCAAAGAAGAACTAGGCACTTTACAAGTTCAAGCAAAGTCATCAGCTTTACAATTAGGCATTTCTAGTAGAAATACTGAGGTTCTCACCGCCAAAATAACCATGTTAGAGCAGGAAGTAGAAGACATGAAATCGCAGTTGGCTTCGGAGAATGAAAAAAGGAGAGCTGTGGAAGTTGAAAAACAAGAAGTTGAACAATCGAAAGCAACTGTTGAGAAGGAATTGGTGGAATTCAAAAATATATGCCATCAATACGAAGACACCGTGAGTGGGCTGAATGATGAAATCAGTAAATTGGAAAGTGAATTAGTAACTCTAAAGGAAACCCTGGGCGAGGATTCGCCGCTAGTTGAAATTGCGGAAATTCAAGCAAAGGCTGCATTTGCCGAAAAGGAAAAAGAATCTTTGCGGACAAGGCTCAATGGTCTAAATGCCGATAATGAAAATCTAAGCGGTAAACTCGCAAGTGTTTCAAGCGCTTTGGATGAAGCGCAGAGTGAAAAAGAACAGGCAAATAATCGTCTTCAGGTGTTGGAAACATATTTTAAAGAGAGAGAAGAAGAATATATCAAGACAATAGAACAGTTACAATTGAAGGAAAGTGTACGAGACAAGGGTAAAGAAGAGCTCATACGTATGATTGAAGAAAAAGAAAATGTTTGCAAAGACCTAAATGAAAGACTGGAAGCATTGAAAGCAGAATATGAGGATACTAAACAGCAGCATCGTAAAGAAATTAGAGATTTGGAAGCAAAGGATCATGAGAAATGGGTAACTTGTTTTGAAGTTTCGCTATTTATATGGTAATTTGATTTTATTTAACCCAAATTTTATTTATTCACAGCTCTCGTTATGCCAAGCAGAAAGGAAAGCTCAAGATGCTAGGAAAGACGCAGAGTTATTGCGACAGCGTTTAACAGCCATGTCGAAAGAGAAAGACGATGATGGTAAATTTATTTTAGTATTATTATTGAAAGTAAACGAACAGTTCAAATTATAATAAATAATAATAATATCGTATTCAAATAAATACAGTGGGAGATGGACTGAATGGAGAAGTGCCTTCCATGTATTCTATGCTTACACACGACCTTGTTCCTCCACCTTTAATGGATGACCCACCATCATACTTTGGATTAGGCGTAGGCAGCGACTTTGTTCCTCCACCACCTCTTCCAGATGACGATGAAAGAGAACCAAATAATAGACCTCCACCGTTAGGAGGAATAGGAGGAAGACTGTCACCGTTTTCTGATATAGATGATGCAAGTGTTCTATCGCCCATCGGACAAATTGGCCTCGGCCGTCGTGAAGATGTAGATCACACTGACGGATCATCAGGTTCCGACTCTCCCACTGGCAGATCTCCTATGCTGGGAAGAGGTGGCTGGGTAAATGTGCAACATGATCGGGATGGCGATGGGAGGCAAAGGTTAACCAGACCTCCAGCTACGTCCTCCCCAATTCAGCATGGAGTAAACTTATGATGGATTATTTTACATTAAGTCTTAACAATTTCTATAAAAGACGAGTGACATTAATTTAATTGCTGCCACTCAAGGTGCGTATGAAACGTGATCTTGGTGCATTTTATTTCATGAAATCGTTCTAAATCAAGCAATGTTTGCTATTAATAATGTAAAGGGTAACTTATAAAGCAGTGCATTATTACTCGATTGGAGCAACGATATTATCTGTACACACTCAATAAGTCACTTAAATCTATGCAAGACGTTTTCTTCGTTGCGCTAATAACTTAACTAGAACTGTTAGTCTTAATCGTAAATCGATAATTATATTGTGATATTTCTAATAAATTCCTCTTCAAGAGGTTGTTTGTATCTATACATCACCATATGTAAGCACAATACTTATGCTGTAGGAATCAATCGCGGCCCGGTGTTATCAAACGATATTCTTCTTGATCGTGCTGCATTATTATTATTGTCGGCATTAGTTTTATCACCAGAGGCACCATTAGATTTCCGGCTGGAACCTCGTCTTTCCGGTTCTACTTGTGCATCCACGAAAGTAGGATTATTGAGTCCCTCGGCTGGCTTGAATTTTTTAACAATAACCAAGATGAATAGCACAATGGAGATGAGTAAGCACAGAATAAGTAGACTCGCAACTACTTTTCCAAAAATTGAAATCGTATAGCGGTCATCATTCCTTAAAACCTTTGGAAATATAGCTATACATCCCTACATAAAACAAGCCTTGTTTTAAAAACCTTGCATAGATTCTACATTTGAAATAGCAATGTAGTCATACTCTTTCATGAACGATAGACGCTAACGAGTGCTTATAATGATTAGGATGTTTCCACGCTAATTCGCCGCATCCTTCATACTTGTATTCATCTTTGCAGCAACTGTCAGGGACGGAATAATATTTGGTACCGACTGTTGTGTTTCTCCACTCCTCAAATGAGTAAAGCCCGCAACACTTTCCCTATAGTAAATGTACAAGAGTAAGCTATGAACTAATCATTGAGCATTGCGTTGAATTGAATTCATTAAAATTTTTACCCTCCGTTGTAAGTGATGCCAAAAGACGGTTGGTGGTATTGGAATGATTCCTACTCGTTTCGCATCTTCATCTGCATATCCGTCTTCAGAGTCCTTGATATTTGACAAGAATGTGTTGTACGGGTCCTTGGTCATCATGGCTCGAATTCCAAGAAAGAAATCGAATGGAATGAAAAGTATCATCAAGAGGATGTACTACTGAAAAATAAAATGAATTCAAACGGAAATGCATATAGAGTATGGAGACAAAGAATTACGCTATTTGTTTAATACTTACACAAAGAATTACCCAAGCATTTGCTGTCACTGAAGCGAAACAGCCAACTAAGCACACAATTAAGAGTAAAGTACCATAAAAGATGAATATTGTTGCAGGAGTTGTAATGACAAAGTCTAATAACTGAACATCAGTGCCTATAGTATTACTACTCAATCCTACAACTAAACCTAAACCTACGGCAAACGCTGCAAGCCCCTGAAATGAGATTATTCCAATGAAATGGAAATATTTTAGCTCACGAATAATAATAATATAACAGTCATATCATACCCATATCGTTGCATTTCCGACGTAAAGGATAATCTGTAGTATGACACCACAACATTTCCACTTTGATTTTGCAGACTTTCCCATACTTGAGAATAAGGAACAACTATGAATGAGGGATAAACGTACGTCATAAAGATGATCGTACAAGAATTTTACTGTCCATGCCGAAGAGGCATTTTGCTTTGAAATAATGTATGAGCCAACCGGAAACAGTCATGTTGGAAGTCAATCGTCATGACGTTGTAGGTGTGTGCCATATTCGAAAAAATGAACCCAATTGTGCCTTGTATATCAGCTTGGCGTTGGTTTCATTTCCCAGGTTTCAAAGATACTGACCCCATAGGGTATTTGGTTACCAATGTATGTTGGGCTAACCTTTACACGATTTCATCAGAGTTCAGATAGGTGTTTAATAAAGGTAGAAGGTAGCGGTATCAGGCACTTCTTAAATACCGGCGCGGTAAAAGGTAGCGGTAGTCGGTTACTTCTAAAATACCTTTCGGTATCAAGTAGCGGTAGCCGGTCAGTACTCACGTCCCTAATTAAGGGCCTAACATAGGCCCCTAATTAGCGGCCTAAAGCCCTTAATTAGGGGCTTTTTTAATTTCACTTCGCCCCGGTTCCCTAATTAGCGGCCTTTCACTTTGTAGCCTTAAACAGCATTGTTTTGATGAAAATATTTTTGTAACAAAAAGTGTTGAGGGTTATAATTTTTTAGAAGTTATGTAAAATAACTTTTAAATTTGCAAATTTTTGAAAGTGGCAATTCTGATTTTCATCGTCTGGTTTCGGAGTTATGAATTTAAAAAAAATTGACTAAATTTTGGGGTCCTAATTAAGGAACCGGGGCGAATTGAAATTAAAAAAGTCCCTAATTAAGGGCTAAAGGCTTTAGGGGCCTAAGGCCCTTAATTAGGGACGTGAGCACTGACTACCGGTACTTCTTGAATAGCTTGCGGCATAAGGTTTTTTTGGTTTGTAGTGTGAGTTTAAGGGAAATATTTAGGAGACAAGAGTAAAATGTGAGTAAATTACTGTATTTTTATTTATTAACAGTCCTTTTTTATTTAAAATACATGGGGTTTGCGTTCGCATGTATAAATTAGCTTTATAGAGGAAAGGACCTAAATCCCTATTCACCTACTACTTGGCTTTAGGTTAGTGTAGGTGAATAGGGATTTAGGTAGGTGTAGTCTTTGATGATTTGTTTGTTGTCTTTCCTGATTAAATATAATTAAGTCGATAATTTTTGTTGCGATTAGAATGCTGTAACTTTATTTTTAAAGAAGAATCACAGCCAATTAAAAAATAAATTACAATAAATTAGTTATTTAATAGGCTCCAAGAATGGTAGCTTGGAGGGCTTTGCGAGCGTTAATCCTTCCGTATCCGTAGATGTTGTTGGGCCAGGTGGTGGAACCAGTTCCTCCGCAAGCGGTAGCAGATCCCAAGCTGCGGTCAGCGTTGTTTTGGAGCAAGTTCTTAACTTGGGCGTAGGTAAGACTGCGGTTCTTGGCGAGAAGAAGAGCAGTTGCTCCAGCAGCGTGTGGGCAAGCCATGGAGGTTCCAGAAATGGTGTTGTATGCAGTGTCAGAAGTGTACCAAGCACTTCGCACATTAGTTCCAGGAGCACTTATGTCTGGCTTCAAATTACCTCGGGTCGTCGGTCCGCGAGATGAAAAGCTAGAGACGCCTAAATTTGTAGAAATTGAAAAATTTTAATTTTCTATATTCCCGATGAAGATAGAATCGGCTTTCAATATTGGTTAACTATTGAAGGCTCGATTCTATTAAAAGTTAATCTGTCAATCATGAGTTTTGTGAATTGAGATTAAACTGCAATTATACCATCAGCGGAAGTGGTCGATCCAACTCCAAGAACATTGGTAGCATCTCCGGGAGAATTAGCGGTTCCGCAAGCGGGTCCAGAGTTTCCTTGGGAGAAAAGTGGGATGATGCCTGCAGTGTGCCATGCACTGATGACGGAGTTGTACCAGGTATCTCCCTGTAACAAAACAAAAATGAAATATTAACATCAATAGAAAAGCTTAGATACATCTTGAAGAATTTTAAGAATTAGCTTTTACCTGACCACCACCCCATGAGTTGCTGACAAGGTCTGGAGCTTGGTTGCAGTTTGGAGATCCACCACTTGCAAGAGTAGGACAAGCCACCCATTGACCACATCGAGTAAGAGCATTCTGGTTAAGAAGAAAATCAAAAAAATTATAGCTGAATACCAAAAACGAGATACAAATTAAAGCTCAGCTCTATACATACTTCGGTGCAAGAGGAAGTGGAGCATCCTCTGCAAGCAATCCATTGAGCACCAGGAGCGACACCAATGCCGTTTGATCCGGCGATAGTTCCCATAGTGTGAGTTCCGTGACCTGGTGAAAGCAAATAGGTCAGTTTCTTTATCCGAAATGCGACTTGGGGCAATGTGACAATTTCAGTTATCACTTACCATTTCCATCAGTGGGGTTGGCGGTTGAAGTGTATGGATCGAACCATCCGTATGAGGATCTGTAGTTGGCACGGAGTGTCTGATGAGTGTACCTCACACCAGTGTCAATGTTGGCTGTAAAAAAGATAAATGAATAATTTAAAATGAAATCTTCATAATCTCCCAAAAAAAACTTCATATCCACCTCATAGTACTTACAGACAACGACTCCTTGTCCATTGTTTCCTCCGGGAAGAGCCCAGGCAGCATCAGCTTCAATCTTCTCAACACCCCACTCAGCATTGATGGTGTTGTTATCGGCTGGGATGGGTTCTTCGATGAAGATAATTTTCTGTTCACGGACTTCAGCAACTTCTGGGAGGGCAAGGAGAGCCTCGACAACCTCAGCTGAGACATTCTCAACAAAGATCTGGTTGCTAATCCAGACAGAGTCGAATTTGGCAGCCTTTTCATTGAGGATGGATAGAGCGTTCTTTTGGGAGGTCTCAGCGAGGGCTTCAAGTTGAGCTTTCATAAAGGTGATCTTTTGACCACGGCTTTCGAATCTCATCCTGTCGACGCGGTTGAGAACCTCTTCAGTTCCTTGCTTGAAGTTTACAACAATGTTTTTGGAGGCAAGCTTGTTGGAAGGAGCAGCAAGAGCGACTCCAACCAAGGCAGCTACGAGAAGTTGTCTGAACATTTTTTTAGTTTTGTGAACTGATGCTGAATACGGAAAGCTAACTTCGCTAATGATGCTACTTGATCGTCTTGCACGCTTTTTATACTCTGATTCTTACCCGGATTTTTACTGTTACTCAACTGCATTTTTTTTTGCAAAAATCAATCATGCGTTGATTTAATGATCAATTTCATTCATTTCATTATTCAGTCAACGTCTACTTGATTGGCGTATAAATGCGTATTCAAGGTGTAGGTTAAGCTTATACATCAATTATACACATTTTGGTTTATCTGACTGACAAAAGTGCAGACTAGGGTAGTGATAACATAACCAAAGTCAAATATTTACACATACATATTGCGATTACTTAATTATAATATTTTCTGTTAAATCCGGGTTTTATTCAATCTTCTATCATGGCACGAGCACGAAAGTACATTTATTAAAACTTGGTGATCTGATTATGTTAATAATGGACACTTAATTACTAAAAGTAATTGACAGTTCATTTCATGATTTGCGTTTTGAACTCACTGATAGGATTCATAAAGTAGAAATGATTAGTTCAGGTTACGATAAAGTTATTCATCTTTATATTTCACGTTATTTGAATCGTTTTCAATTTATTATGGGAGATTAGGATTTAATATTTCATTTACATACGAAGTTATGATACTGTATGATGACTGTACATGTTGTTCACAGCTTGACTTATGCCAATATCATGTAAGTGGGCTAGTGAAGTGCTTATTAATATGGATTGAACATGGAATTTACCAGATCGTTTAGTGAATTTGTTGGGATATGTTATGGGATTAATGCTCCAAATAATAATATTATGGGATATATTTAGCTTGGAATTTTTATTTGCAAAATACTTAAAAAGTCAAATTTTAAGACAGACGTAATGAGATAAACATCTAAACTAATTTATCAACCTTTCTTATTTATCAAAGATAGTAAACCGTTGCCTCTCTTGTTTTTGGAAGGTTTTCTGTGGCACCGGATTGTCGGTCCTTTAATGCATGCAGCCTTTATCTCGGAATTAGGGTTTCCCATGGATCTGCCTGAAATCCCTTTCTTTAATGTTTCGTCATTCAACCTGCTTCGAATCATACTGCCCATAACCGTATTTCTGCCTTTGTTAGGTCGTTCCATTCTGTTGATTCTCGCATTACCCTGGTATAAATAAATGATTGGAATATTGGATTGGATTGAAAACCTTGGATTAAACAGATTAAACTGCCAACAAATAAGATTACCTTATATGCTGCCATTACACATTGATGCAAGTTCAATAGTTGTATTCCTTCATCAGGGCCAAGAAGTTTTTGATAGTATTCTTCGGTCACATTTGGAAAGTGCCTATAAAATTATAATTAGTAGTATGTTATCATAGTATGACCATTGTGAAACATTTGATGTAGATTCCTATCATCATACTCACCACAACTTCCGTAACTTGTCATTAAATAGTAGTTCCAATCCAGTTTCTAAACGATGGTACAGCAAGTATGATGACTTAAATTCGCTAATGCAAACTGCGTTCCACATGTCGATAACATCCCAAGTCACTTCCATGACATGATGATGTCGCACTTCTTGATAACCCGTATCATCGGAAGACCTTGAGATGATTTGCTTCGTTTTATCCTCAATCCTTACCATCGATGCCTTAAATGGTTTCGTAAACACACTCACCATCATGTCTCCACACATAAGTTGAAATTGCCAAATGTTTTATAATTTTTACCTGTCCAGTGCATGTATCTACTTCAATATCCATCTCCCTATATCGAGTTGCCCTTTCTTGACAAACATCAAGCATAGATAGTATTTGTTGCGTATCAGTATCAGAAAAATATTCATCATATTCGAAATTCTCTCCAAAATGAGCAATTTTAAAATATTTAAGGACACGACTAAGAAAGTCAGGTTTCACGATCTTGTAACATGTTTGTTTTGCAAGCTCAAAAATTCTCTCAAGAAGGATCCAACTGTTTCTTGGGGCGGTCATCATGGAGTCAGTTGGGCCAGTAAAATGAGGAAACGCCATTTCAACGGCATATATCAGCAACTGACGATTCACATTGTCATTCACATCTTCAACGTCACCTTCCGCTTTGCCTCCCTTCTTTGTTGGAGTTGAATCTTCGGCATCCGTATGAGTGTCGTCGTCGTCGGAACGACCAGTGGAGGATGGACTACCTACTCCCGCTGCCTCATCAGTCCTTGTACATCCACTTAGCTGACAATCATCTTTGTAAAATAAAAAAAAGTTGTTGAATTTGATAATAATCTAATTCATACTTTGATGATTTGAATTCATACTTTTCCCAGAAGCTACGTCATGCAATTTTAAATCGACTTGTTCAATTTTCTTTCCATTGCATTTAAAGTCAAAAGTGTAGTATCGAACAGACAGGGAGGTCGCATCAGGCACATGATACTCATAAAATTTATTTGCAGGAGCCTCCTTACTTATCACAAAGCATAACTCATGGGATCTGCTTTCATAAACATCAAATCCTGCAAAGAAAAATGTGGCCTCGCCCAAAACTTGTCGTTGAGCTGATTCTTCAGAGCCCATGGCAAACCATTCGTACATTTCTTTCTTTTCATCTCTACTTTGTGCAGCAACAATCCATGTATTATTCCGGGTTATCATTGATGGTAAGATTTTCCAATGTACTGATGATTTCGCCTTGAGCTGCGTACAACCACTCCCAACAACGAGCTTCGGTTTACATTTGATGTCTGCCATAATTGCATGTCTGTGTTTAAACAATGATAAAATTAATTAAAGTGTCATCTCAGTCAGGTTAAATTACATGAAGCAACACAAATGCCTGGAAATAGACTTTGTCTGGTCCATGATCCACGACACTTGTGCTACGCCATGATTTTGCTTATCATTGCATGCATGTCAAGTACGTGGCCAGTACACAATGCAAATCATGTTTGTATACAATGAGTTCATGCTCTGTTTAATGACAATGGAGTGTACAAACATGATTTGTGGAGATTAGAGTAGTTCAGTTCAAAGTCAACAATTAAATAGTTTGGTCGTGAAATATGACTGTAATAAATGATTAATTGATTGCTGATAATAATAATTACAATACACAATCCAAAAAAAATCTTACACTCCATTATAGCACGTGCATTGAGGCTTTGTTGGTCCACTAAAAATCACTTCGCCATTACAATCCTTTTCGCTTTTCTTGTGGTACTGGTCACCGACACAATAATCCACGAAGGACGCTGATTAAATGGTATTAAATCACATAAAGACTCAAATCAAATCACGTGTGATGTCATGTCAAGTTTCCGACTTACATTTTGGCATTCCGTCCGGTGTCAGCAACCGTTGGACATTAACGGAACTTTTACAAATGAAGTATCGCATGGCTTTGTTACATTTTGAAGTGTAAAACTTTGCTGCGTCGTCGGTGAACAGTGCATCAACGCACTTTTCTGTGCCACTCAGTCCTTCATCGTATGGTTCACTTCGCCCCATATGAATTGCTTCCTGGTCCATTCCCCATTGAACTGGGAAAGCGTCATCATCGGAGCGTCCATACTTCTCCGCAGCGTTAAATCCATGTATGTACGATACGTTGTTTCGTTGCCACAAATATAACCTATCGTAAAGATCACTGTCTTGCTTTTGAGAGTATCTACCAGCAGTCCAAAATGTTTTTCCTTCGTATTGCGCTATAGATTTCGTTCAAACTGACATTTAAAACAACGTAGGGTTTACAAGAAAATACAAATATCAAACATTCACCTTTCCCAGCCATGAATTTGTCGAGGCGCTTATGGAACTCTGCTTTTTCTGCCTTGCCATCAAGCCAAATTAGATCCATCATGGCGTCCTCACAAACTTGCTTGGCAAATGGCCAGGTAGCCTAAATTTAAATTATTTGAAATTAATAGAATGAAGGTCATATGATTAAGTGAAAGTCAAATAAAAAATTGTATACTTGAATCTTAGATATCATATAACCAGGCTCTGCATCTTCCGATAAGGAGAGGGGTTCCAACGGTGATGCTGGTCTAGCTGTTAAAAAGTAAGGTAATATTACTGCTGATTCATGATTTGAATATGTTGTCAAAATTACTGAGAGCATACTTGGATCTGACATGTACTCCACTCGCTTATAACATGACTTTTTATATTGGCAGAGAATATCATTAAGTTCTACGCACGGGGCTTTGACCCAGCTTACTCCCTTTGAATGCCCATCGTTCGGGACAACTGCAACGCAGCCTTCACGGAATGTCGAAAACAACTGCAAGTTTTTATTAGAGGGTTTTTTTTGCATAATCACAAAACTTCTCCTATAATACAAATGATTGATGAGTTTGTCATTTTACCGAAGTCATCTCGCTGTCGTACGCTTTCGGACCAAAATCCTGAAAACCAAGTCTGCTTTGACCGTCTGCAAGCTTGAAATCAAAATTGTAATTTCCGAATTCTGGATTGTATCTTCCTCGGACAGCTATCCAGAAACTCCAGCCAGTTTCTGTAGCGTTAAATAAATAAAAACAAGATTAAGTATGTGTACTGCAATGTGCTATTCAAATAGCTTCATCACTCACCTTTAACAAGGTTAATGACTTCATCATAGTCATCTTGATCCAGTATCTCTGCTGCTTCCAGATTATATGTTTTACATATTGAAGTAGCTTGGTCAAATGGCAATCTTTCCCTGGAATCGTTTGTTCGTCGGAAATACTTGATACCAGGAGTTCTATCCGTTACTTCAGTGGGTAAGCCATTGATTGTTAATCTATTTGTGAACGGGCAAAGCTCTGAAACAAAACGTCACAAAATTATAGATCAATATTTTTGTGGGATTTCAGTAGCTACTCTACCAAATTCTGAGTTCTACCTGGATCATCTTCGTATGCTGGACGTACTGCACCACCAAACTGATATAGAAATATCAGTGAAAATATTTGTACAAATAGCATTTCAATTTCGTGAGCAAAGTCAAAATTAATATGTAGCTAATTATTTTGTAGTGAGTTAAAGAATAAATCAAAGCTAGTAGTAGTGGCCACAAAATAATTTGGTGATGCATACCACATTCGCAGAACACAATCAACAATACCGGCAGTTTATATTTACTAGGAAATAGATCAAATGGTAATGAACGTGCGACAATGCATTCAATGGAGACTTTTTATTTATTAAGTAGGTCACTAAAGGTTAATTACATCAGCATGGAGTAGAAAATCATATATGTACAACATGATGAAAATCATTTTTTAAGGTTTGATTACACATATTCAAAATTGCGTTTCTGAATAGCTTATTTTCTTATACGTACACATACAGTTAAATGACATCACGGATAATGCAAGCGGATGACTTACGTTTAGGTATTATTATTATTATTATCAAGATTTATTGCAGATTTCTTAGGGCAAAAAGTTGAAACTGTTATGTAGGTTAAATGCTCATTCACTTACTTATAATCTTGAAATACCCGAGCCTTTAAACCTTGAGAAATAAATAAATCTCCAGAAAAATGATGATTTAATAAGCACTTCAAATATTATATACATTCAAAATTATGCCCTCCGAGATCATATTTATTTTCACCAATTGACTTTCTTTGGCATTGCATAAAAGGGAGAAAACTCTAAACTGTCATTATGTTCCATATATACTAATGTTTATATTATTCATATCGTCGTTCGTGGTGCAAGTGCTTCGGGATTACATTATGATTTTGCTATTATTATTGCTGCCACTGCAACGCTCCAAATTGACCCAGTGAGCCATTGTGTTTATCTAAAATGATAACGGTCAATAGATTTAATTTAATTCCATTCAAACAGTCTAACTTTGCTTCTTCTTGAAAATTTGAATTAAAAAATGTTGACTGTTTTTTTCATGTTAAAATAGATGAGGCTGTTTTTAGTCAATTCTTGGCTTTTTCGGGTTGAAAGATGTTTAAACACTTTTTTAAATTTTCATTCTTGCAAGTCACTCAGGGACGTCGCAACAGGAGGGACAGGGGGACAATGTCCCCCTAGAATTTCAGAAGCCCCATAAGAAATACATTAGAGCCAAAACTTGTATCGAACAATTTGAATAGTTTGCATGTAAATGTCCCCCCTGGAAACCTTTGTCCCCCCATACAGAATACCGTTGCGAATTCTTATGTATGTATGCCTATTATATCAAATTTTACAGCTTTGTTTAACGTTTCTCGTTTTCTCAATCAAATGAGCTTTACCTTAAATTTTACAGCTACTATATCATCGTTCCAGCACCAGTCACAAAGAAGGTATTAGTGTGAATTCCTCTTTCATTGGCCAATTTGACTCATTCATGAGTTTAATCAATGTATTGGAGTAATTTACGTGGAGAAATTAGCAGCTGTCTGTAAACTTAAACTTGCATGTTGAGTAGAAACCTTAAACGTGACGAATGTATATTTCATCAACAAGTCCTCCAGGCTGGAGTTATAATTTAGCTGGAAGAAATTGTGGGTAGTTTTGATAAATCACAATCCAACGTTGTGTTAGTGAAACAACAATTTTATGGCTCAACACCATAATATACAGGTTTAAATCCACGGTGCACTAATTATGTACAATATTATACTACTTTGATCAGCTTACGAATGCGGAAAAGTTTCAACTGATAAGAGAAAATGCAAGGCAAATGGAGACAATATTATTAATCGATGATTAGAGCGATAAAAACATCCAGTGTGGGAACCCCGTGTTTTACAAAATACGCAATGCGAAGCCTGGATTTACGCCATCAGCTTTTATCGAATTTTTCATTGCATTAAAAGCTCAGCCAAAAACTGGAATTGACCTTTAAACGACTTATTGTCTGTCCTTCTTTTGACTATGTAAAAAATGAAATGTATGGGGAAATGTGACACTCGTAGAATATCTTTGCAGATCACGAGTTTCCCTATTTCAATAAATTTGCTTACAGCATAAAAATTGTCATGTTTTGCTTATGATACAAAAATTTGGAGTCAATTATTCATCTCCAGCGTTAATTACGTAGAATGATAACAAGTTTTGGACAGATTAACACACATACTAAGGTCAGGAATCGAAGGTAACAGCAAATACCCATAATAATGATCAAGTCTCATCGCTGTTCATGAGAACTTGAGGGACGAATGTTATCTTGTGATAAAATAATAATTGGTATACTCTTCCAGAAAATGCAAATTTCGTCATTATTCCTATGCTATAAAAGAGCCAGAACAACGGTAGGATTTCATCACTTTTGATTTTCTCTTTTTGTAATTCTTTCCGTAAACGTCAAAATGTTGAAATTTGTTCTTGTGGCCGCTCTCGTTGGAGCAGCCTTCTCCATCCCAGCAAGGAAGATTGATGGAGGCCTTGTGTCCAGTTTGGAGACCAAGCAAGTTGCCAATGTAATGGTCAACTTTGTTGGTGGCAACGTCAAAGTCATCAGTGCCATTGAGAACATGAAATTCGCAAGCCGCACCCAGAGAATTACTACCCTTAAAGCAAATCTCAAAAGCCAAGCCGAAATTTCCCAACAAAATGTTCAAAACTTTTTGAAGAACCAGAAGAGTCACTTCAAGAGCTTCTGGATCTCCAACCAAATTTTCATTCGTGGAGCCACCAAGCAGATCGTTGAAGCTATTTCATCCTTCGCAGAAGTCGCTGAAATCCACGAAGAACGTATTATTGAATTAGATAGCCCAGTTGCAAAGACCAGCCGTACTCCAGGAATCCTTGCTGAATGGGGAATTGAAAAGATCCAAGCTGAAGAGGCATGGGAAATCGCTAATGGAACCGGAATCGTTGTTTGTAAGCAAATACATGAGTTTCATGAGTTGTAAGATTTACAATTTCAATTGGATAAAATTTAACTGACTGTTTTGTTTTAACCAGCCAACATTGATACTGGTGTTCGTTACACTCACGAAGCTGTCCGTGACAATTACCGATCTGACTACGGATGGTAAGGAAATTTTTGAATTGTTTGTAGTTCTATTTTAAACTTATACTTTAAGCAAGTTATGACTGAGCTATGATTTTTAGGTTTGATCCTTATTCTGGAACCGATGCCCCTAATGACGGAGTAAGAAGCTTCCTATTTTTACGTTGAAACCCTGCGTATTACTGTATTGTTGTAATTTTATATTTTAAACTTTAGAATGGACACGGAACTCACACAATGGGAACAATCGCTGGATCCAAAGATTCTGGTGTCGGTGTCGCTCCAGGTAATTCGAAGAATATTTTGATCTGTTAAGGAATTTACCTAAAAAACAACAATTTTAGTTTACAATTATTTCTATTAATAAAGGCGCTACCTGGGTCGCTTGCAAGGGCTGTTCCACCAGTTCCTGCACTGAATCTGCCTTGACTGCATGTGGAGAGTGGACCGTTTGTCCAACCTTACCTGACGGATCTGCTGAAGATTGCTCCAAGGTATGACTTTTATAATTCAATCATTTGCATTGGAATGTAAGATTATAAATTATAATTGATTTGTATGAACATTTAGGCTCCTCACCTTTCAAGTAACTCATGGGGAGGTGGTAGAGGCGATCTTTGGTATGAGTCAGTTACTGAGGCCATGATTGCAGCAGGAATCGTTCCCCTCTTTTCTATTGGAAACTCAGGTATACCATAAAATCATCAAATTCTAATAAAAGTAGACAATCTCAAAGTACCCCATACCAATTATTATTTTTTAAATAGGACCTTATTGTGGAACTTCCAACTCTCCCGGAGATCTTAGGCGAGTAATTGGTGTCGGATCAACAAATGTTGCTGACGAAATCTCCTATTTTTCTTCTGTCGGACCAGCAGCAGATGGTCGCATCAAACCAGGTAAGTGAATTAGACCTAGGATTTTGTTTTTGTCTAAAATGTCTAACAGATCGTTTTTAAAATTTTCAGAAATCAGTGCTCCTGGTGAAGATGTCCGATCTTCCGTTCCAGACTCTGACACCTCATACGGAACTAAATCTGGAACCAGTATGGCTTGTCCCCACGCTGCTGGAGCAGTCGCTCTCCTCTTATCTGTTAACCCTGATCTGACCTTTGCACAAGTTCGTCAAGCTTTGATCGATACAGTTGACACTGATCTTACTAGCCAAAATGACGTTTGCGGAGGAATTGCCGGTTTGTTAAACAATATTATACTCTTGTGCTGGACAGTGGTTTTACTAATATTATAATGAATGATATAACTCTTGTATGATTTTCCAGATAATCAATTCCCTAACCATCACTTTGGATTTGGTAGAATTAACGCTTTAAAGCTTGTTGAGGCTGCCAAAGCTTCTTTGAACAAGTAAATTAAAAGCGCAGAGGACTGTATTGTTGTTGTTTAAATAAATTATTTATTTGTGTGTATAAAAAATGTCTTCAATTTATTTCAACTTCCTAATTCTTCGTGCATTGCATCAACGTAAATGATCATACGATTAAAATTTACTAATAATTTCAAAAGGGTAACTTAATTTTTGATAAAAACAAAACATTTCAACCATCCACCAGGGAAAAGAAAAATATATTAGCGACTACCAGCATTTTGATGATTTTATTTCGTGTTCTTAACGTTAACATTATAAAATTAATATGCATTAAAACAATTCAAGAAACCCAAACAAATCACTGCTTTTCGCAGTGGAGAGTGGATAAATCTGTCATCTGAACTATCAGTGAGATTGACAAATATTATGACGTAAATGGACCGCTTTGTATTTTACATCTTTTCATATTAGACTTTGAACACAAGAGGAAAACTCGTTTGATTTATAATTAGTTTACAAAAATGTGAACAACGTGTAAAGTAACCTTTACCTTACTTTAACTAAACAAGAAACTAACCTATTAACTCCGATTTGCCCTAACGATTTGGAGATGTTCAACTGTCTTATCACGTATACTGAGTATCTTGTCTACATGGCACTTTTGTTTCGATTTTCTTGAATTATTATAAGTAATAAAAGCTATACGCTACAAATAAGCAGTGAGACCAATAAAAATGTCTCTTATTGAGCAAAATCCCTTGCCACAACTTCAATTTTCGAATTTTGCAATGAAACATATTTTTTCTAAAAACTAATTGGATTCATTGCCAACTTTTTGAAGTAGCGAGACCTGGCGCCCCCTTCCAATTAATATTTTCCATGCCTAACTTCTATAAGAAAATCTATATTTCATATTGTCAAAATTGGACCAAAACGTCCCATGTAGACTTATACTCAATATACGGTGATAAGACACGTTAAATGGAACATAACATGCCAAATCTTAGTCAATTCGCGAGCGTTTAACTTAGGTATAATCTTCCCTCTAAGTCACAAGCTTACTTTTGAAAGCAGTTTAATTTTAGAGTATAAGAATCACGTAATTTGTTATAAAAATGTTTATCTACATCTACATTGAATCATACAGCTGTGTAATTGACATTTATACTTTTACGTGTACTTCTTTGAGTGCAATATTTACGATTTATGTAAAAGTTGACGATACTTTTATGAGAACAACCAAATAACTGCTTCTCTCTAAAATATGTAATTGCATCCCTTTTAAGTATTATCTTCTGAAAACCCATCTTTTAATGTCATCGGTCCAAGCGTTCCAACCTCAATCTTATTTAAGTGCTTATTGTAATTTGCATTTATAGCAAAATTTACACCCTTTAACCAACCTCCGATTGACCACATTTTTACTTTGTTTTTAAAAACTTATGAAGTATTTTGCATTTGCTTTTTGTAGTGATCAATACAAATTACCCTACATTAAAGAATCATCTTATTAATGCTATATATAATGAAAAAATACATAATAAAATCATACAAACAAAATTTTTGGTAATCCTCCCTTGGGAATTCCACACACGCTATTATATAACTGGCAACGCAAGATTTGGGATTAGTTTGTGTAAAGTGTGTAAACAAAGGGAACCCCGTAATATTTCGGCATATCACACGTGCCAAAAGCATCATTGCGAAATTGAAAAAAGTAGAGTCGGAGATGAATTTTATCGTTTTATCACACAATTGGTTACAATGCCCCAATACTCCGCAATATTTCTTTTTCATTAACTTGATAGTGTGGATTATGATGGAATAATGACTTTAATCGCGTACGGGTATCAATCAATTTAGCCATGTCTGAGTTTTCGTCAACGAATCAACATGAAACTGATAACAAGCAAAAACGTGACCCTTGTGCGATGATAAGACGTAGCGTAAAATCCAATTAATTCGACGTAAAACTGATTTAGTATGGCATCAGGTAAAGAGTTCCTTGATTAAAGTCTGCACTTGAGCCTGTCGTCAAGTTAAAACTGGATCACGTAATAATTATAATTTTGCTTTGTGCTACGGCCAACAATTGAGTTTCTCCATATTAATACGTCAATCAACTTTGGTTTGACTCTGAATCATTAAAGATTAAAAGCACACATGCTATGAGAAAAGATAAAACTCAGACCGATTACAGCTCCAGTTCAAATTGTAGTATAAATAAGAAGTGGAAATGCTGAAAGGAGCACCATTAGCGAAGTTTCTTTCGTAAGAACCAAACTAATAGTTTTCCATAAAATGTTCCGTCAACTTCTCGTAGCTGCTTTGGTCGGAGTCGCTCTTGCTGCTCCTTCCAACAAGATCGACGAATCACTTGCCCGAGCCCTTGCATCCAAGGGAGTCGCCAATGTGGTCGTCATCTTCAACGGAGGAAATGACGAGGCTATCCGCAGCGTCAACAGCATGAGATTCGAAAGCCGTGGCCAAAAGATCACCACTCTTAAGGCTAAGTTGGAAGCTCTCGCTGAAACCACCCAAAAGAACGTTGTCAACATCCTCCGCAGCAAGGTCGTCAAGTACGACGCTTACTGGGTCAGCAACCAAGTCTTTATCCAGGATGCTTCATCCGAGATTGTCAAGGCTATCGCTGCCCTCCCAGAAGTTGCTGAAGTCCGTGAAGAGAAGATCGTGTACATTGATGAGCCCATCCCAGCCGACAACACCATCAATGCTGAATGGGGTGTTGAGAAGATCGAAGCTGAAGCCGCTTGGGCTCTTCCCGGTGGAAACAATGGACAAGGAGTCGTCGTCTGTAAGTACTATGAGGTGGATATGAAGTTTTTGGAGATTATGACGATTTCATTTTTTATTCATTATTTATATCCTTTTTACATTGCAGCCAGCATTGATACTGGTGTCAGAGTAACTCACGAATCCCTCAGGAACAACTTCAGAAGCTCAAAGGGATGGTTTGATCCTTACACCAGGACTGCTGGACCCACCGATAACAACGGTAAGTAGAAAATAGTACTTTTCTCACATTGCCCCAAGTTGGATTACGTTGGAATAGTTAGAAACTAACTCATTTGCTTCCCACAGGTCACGGAACTCACACTATGGGAACTATTGCCGGATCCGGAGGCATTGGTGTCGCACCAGGTGCTCAATGGATTTCATGCCGTGGTTGCTCCACCTCATCTTGCACTGAAGCCGCTCTTAACGCATGCGGTCAATTTATCAATTGTCCAACTGACGCCAACGGTCAAAACGCCGACTGTAGCCAAGCCCCCGATCTTTGCAGCAACTCATGGGGAGGTGGTCAGGTAAAAACTAATGCTAAAACAGAAGCATTCAATAAAATTCCTAACGATCAAGTGACCTTATGCTCATTCCTGCTGTCATTTTTGTTATCTAGGGAGACAGCTGGTACAACCCCATCATCAACTCATGGCAAGCGTCTGGTATTATCCCAGTTTTCGCTATGGGAAATTCTGGTCCATCCTGCGGAACCGCTAACTCTCCCGGAGATTCTACTTCCGTCATTGGAGTAGGAGCCACGACCGCTGCTGACGGAATTGCCAGTTTCAGTTCACTCGGACCTGCCGTCGGAGGAGGTACTATCTATTTTAAAAAAATTTTGAAATTATTCAAGCAAGAATGTTTATTCATATTCTAACTCTAATATTCAATTTATTATTTGCTCATGTAGGAGTTAAGCCAGACATTTCCGCACCAGGACAAAACGTTCGATCCAGCCTGGTACACTGGTGACGCTGCATACAACACCATTTCTGGAACCTCCATGGCTTGCCCACACGCCGCTGGAGCTGTTGCTCTCCTCCTCTCCCGTAACCCCAATCTTACCTACGCCCAAGTTAAGGACTTGCTCAACAACAATACCGACCGTGACCTCGCATCTGCTGCCACTTGTGGTGGAACTCCTCCAACTACCTTCCCCAACAACGTTTACGGATACGGAAGAATCAACGCTCGCAAATCCCTCGCCGCTGCCATCAGCTCATACTAAATTATTCTTGTAATCTAAGTATTTATTGCAGAGCAATATATTTTTGTTTTATTGGCAATGACTAAATAAATTTGTCTACTTGAAAAACTTGTAAACTTGCATTTTATGGCCATTCAGTAGGTTAGAGTTAGAAAATACTGTTTTATTTCATTGTTTTGACCATTCATTCCTCAAAAATAATAGTTACACAGAGCAAGGTACATATGGGAAATTAACACATTTCAACTCATTTCATACAAAAGTTTACTCGAGAAATTTATTCTTTGGCAGTTAGTACCGATAATCAATATTTCACAATTATGTAACTGTACATTCTTCTTAACCATAGGCTTAATGTAATAAACGTGCAATCCATTATTTATTTAAGACAAGACGATATGTTAATTATATAGTTTTGCGACGTGGTTAAGTATTTTCCCTCAATCTGCTTTTACTTGGCTTTACTGTCAATTTTTGTTTCATATTAAATGCTGTTTCGTGTCTGCTTTGCATAAGCACATAAGTGTAGTGAGAAGTGACAAAATTGCAAATTCGTGCTAATTGCATAACTGTCCCAGGATAATTCATATTCATTCATGCCGACAAAATTTTACTTTTCAATTTACGATTCAAACACATTCATCTCCTCGCCTTTCCTTATAACTTCCTCGATTTTGTCCAATTCCTTATCCACTTCATCTCCATCTCCTTTGGTAAGAGCTTCTGCATACTGGACGTATAAGCTGCTTCGTGCTATAAAAATACATATATAAATAATTTATTTAATTGTACTGTAAATTAAATTAAACTGTAACATTGTAATTGTTAAATTTGCCACTCGTTATACCTTTGATACGGTTATTTCCTGGGTAGAAAGCTTCCGCAATTTTATTCAGTGCTTTGCAGTAGTCGAGCATTTTTTGAGCTCTGTCAACCCGTCTATCCACCTCCTTGATGGTAGGCACAGAGTTGATTAAACGCTTTACAATTTCCGTTCTTACATCCATCATTAGCCAGTGATTAGGATGAAGGGTAACGTCCGCATGCTTATCTAAAATCCTTTCAAGCTCCACCTCATCAGCAGCGACTCTCATTTCTTCAATAACGTTTGTCTCAATTGGCACCGTACACTCTCTGTACGGAGCACTGTTTCCGCAAGCGTTGCATTTCCAAGTTGCATCGGATGCCTTCATTGGGTCTTCAGATATCATGTAACCCTTTCCTTTGGGGCATTTAGTACATTTCACAGCTCCATAAAATGTACCAAGCTCTGTTGGATCTGAACAACGCTTGCAACTACAAGCAAAGTTGTAAGTTTCCTGAAGGTGGGCTCTCCTCTCTATTTGGGGCCGAGTCACATCAAGATACTGAGTTGTTATCAGTTGGCCAGATTTAATTGGCACGGTTGCCCAAACCTTAATTGAAAATGTGTTGTCAGAATTTTCTACTCGGGTCCAACTAGTATTTGGCACGCAGTCGTGAGACATCATGCTCGCATTGTAAAACAATAGAGCTGCCATCCTGAGTTTTACATCATTTATTTGAAGCAGTATTAACAAGTTGGCGTCCAGGATTTAAAGGAAAAAACAAAACGACAGAATGATATACTTTCGAAAATGTTTAGAAATGCATTTTTTACATTGCTTCTGTTATCACTTAAATACAAAAGTCAAACATTTGGCTGTGCGTGACTCACCTTGGAGCAATCTGTAAAGATAGACGATCTGTAGTGGCAAAGGAGTTGATGGCTACAATTCCAGCCATTTTTCCTAATAGCTCATTGTCATAAGACTTTTGGTTGCATTTCTTCAGAATAAACTCTGCAACTTCCTTTGGAGCAACCACTTTCTTCTTTTTATCAACAGGCCCAGACTCCAACTTCATGAGGGTTTCGTATTTTTTCATGTTTGCTTCTTTCAACATGAGACATCGAAGAATGTTTATATTCTGGTAGTCCTGAGGATCATTTGATGGTTTCACCCCCGCGTTTTTAAAGACCCTGCACTCAAACTTGGCATGTTGGGCAATCTACAGTGACGCAAATAAGAGAATACGAACATACATGAAACTAATACAGGTGCTTAATTATAAGCTTAATAAAAGCTTCCAATATAAACAAGTACTAATTATAATAACCATATTGTTCTGAAAAAAGCTCTCACACTCTTGCTACTTTTACCATGTAATTTGTGAAAGTTGGTGTATTAATGTAATAGGTAATATAGTAGTCGTTTCGCTATCACACAGCTGCTGTTGCAAATCAATTCAGACATTTTTATATGATTCGTCTTGCGAGAACATCCCACGACAAGGTGTAACCATTGATGATCATTTGTACAAGACAATCTTGTTTTACTAATATTTCAAGCCTATTTATAATTGGTGGTTTCAAGTTGCATCCTCTCGAAAGTGTTAATTAATGTGGTAATTTGAACTGACAAGTGACTCCAAAAGTTCACGGTAATTCAAGGTACATATTAATGCTGGCTATGGTTGGTACAAGTGCATTCATGCAATCAATGGAAACTGCATGCAAAATGGAAGCAGTTTAGCAAAAGTGCCGATGATCACGTTTATATATTTTCATGCTGTTGCTGCAAGCAAAATTGCACACGTTTTTGCTCTGTATGTATTATTTGATATTTGCAAGAGCTAAATTTATGAAAAATGCTAAAAGGGTTGTAATTAGCTTTACAAAATATGCTCGACATTTACTGATAGTAATACAGTTATCAATCAGCCAGCTTTTAATAGCAATGTAAAAGAAACAAAAAGATGAATGCAATCTTTGTCTGTTGCATGATGATCTTCTGCTCATGTCTAGATGGATATTGTTGGGCTTGAGCGTAATGTCTTTTGAAGCTCGAGACAGTATTAAGCTATGAGTTGGGACGAACATTATAGCGGAAAGAAGTCATATTTCACATCTTTACATGACAAGTATTCTTTTTTTTGCAAATGTAAAGTTTGCCGTACATGTGTTTTATGCTGGCTGCTGGTGAGCCCGGAATACATATATAAAATTCTAATGTTCCAATGAGACAAGTCGTTTCTAAAGTGGTACATATAATATACCGTTCTAATAAAATGAAATGTAAGTTGTGCGTAACTCAACTCATAATACATCCAAGATGTAATAGTAATACATATTTGAAACAGCGTAAATTTTTCTAATATTCATTCTCATTTCCTTGTGCTTTGGAAGGGAAAACCTTCGGAGAAACCGACGAACCAGTTTCGTAATTTTCAACGAACCGTGGGTTGATCGGGGTATTAACTTTTCAGCTTTGCACTAAAATTTTCAAAGAACTTTGTCTAACATCGAGTCACTCCTGTCTAGCTTCAACTGTCTTTGTGTAAAAAAAAAGGTTGTGGTTGTTGCATGGTTGTGTGCGAAAAACTCGCAAGGTTTTATGGGTTTTCCTGCATGAGCAGCATTTCAAATTGCTTGTAGTATTTTTTTCTCTACGTTTCCTACTAACTCAATATAGAAGATCATAATTTTTGTTCGAAAGTGCATAATTCACTACATGTTATTATTTGGAAGAGGGTTCGAGAGGGTTAGAACAAGAACTTGCGGTTTTGATCTTATCTTGCCGCATTCTATCTGAGAGCTCAGCTAAAAGACGTCAAGAAAGACATTTTATATGAGGATGAATACCACCACCAACGTGTCTTTGAAACAAAACTGTTGCAATCAAGTTGCATATTAGAGGGCATACGCCCAACCCAAAGATTTATATTATCAGGACATGCTTATATATGAATTCACAATAACTATGTACAGGAGAGCTCTATCATCTATGCATTTGCGTGTGTGTGAGCTAATTGAAGTGAGAATTTCTTTTCTTGCTGACTTAAAACAAGGTTTGATGACATCAAACCGACTAACCGACCATACATCCATGCCAAAAACTAGAATTACGTTTGAATGTGTCTACAAAATGCAGTGTTTAAACAGAGAACATAGGCACAAGCAGAAATATTGTTTCTCCGCAAATAAAAGCTTAAGCTCAACTTCATCCAAACGCTTAGCGGAACGTCTATTCCATTACAGAGCGGAGCAATAAGATATAATGTGTATGGTACATAACAAACTTTATGATATCATTACTTCCAAATCTAATCAGACATGGTAAAAACATTTTCCATCTTTAAAAATGTACTTTACACACATACTACTACTAGATTCCACGCTATGTGTGCATGTATGCCTCTCTTTCGCGTGTCTTTTTTTGAACGGAACTTGTCGTGTCGTCAATGAGCCACTTTATCTTGCCGTTTATACTTTTCCTACTCTCTCTCAGCTCTGAGTGAGTGAGCGTAAAGATTTCTTAGCATTTGATCCCGATCTCTGAGTCTGAAATCACCACCGCTTGCTTGTATTGCTACATTTAACATGACTTTTCCAAAGACACATTTGAAGTAGAAGGCATGTTTTCGGCTTCTAATTCGGTGTCTTATGTAGAAAAAACTGTTTTTTCTTGCTTTGCGGATCCGATCCTTTTTTCGTATGTGTTATGTAACACGGTATTATTTTCATCTTTCAGCTCTCCTCATTTTTACAGCTTAGCATGACTCACATGTCTCTGTCACACCCAACGCTTTCTACACCTCCTTCTCGATGTTTATTTTATAAACAATTTGTGTCAAAATAAGTAAAAAACTATAAATGATTTCATGGTGTAATCCTAGACCGATGAAAGTAACATGCATGCGATATTAAATTAGAGCAACTACAAACCTAATTGCGAATGAAATATAAAACTTTTACAATCAATAACTTGTTGCATACACTTTTGGATCCCTTACCTTCTCACATGCCTCACTACACATTGGCCATTTGCACGTGCCACAGTAGTTTGGCTCCCCTATAACAACTCTGCAGCAACCAAGACAAATTTTGAAGGGATGAGGATCTCCAGAAGGTCCTACCATCAAAGCCTCTTCCGTTATGATTACTTCACCTTGCCGAATATCCCTGTTGGCTTCGAGATATCGACCAATTTTCTCGTCCGTTTTAACAACTCCAGGTAAGCCATTCATCTTGAGAGATTGTATGGAATTTATTTGGGTACCACAATTTTAATAAGATTTACGAGGATATGAAACGGGTGTAAGTATGTATTTCAAAAGACACTTTTTTCTCGGATGAGGCAGTGAACAAAAAATCTATTTTTGAACTTGAGAACAACACAGCGACAAAGAGCAACACAGACAACAAGAAAACGCTTTTAATTTCACTATACAAAATATTTCGTTTTCTTTCCACTAAAAACCTTTCATTAAAATGCGAATGAATAACTTTGCATACACCACTGATTTGTAATTATTCTTTCCCAAATGCCAAGAACATGCTTCTGGGCTAGTCGGGAAGTAAAGAAATACTGTGACGAGGATTACCAGCTATTCTATTTTTCTTTGAGTCAAACACGTTTTTAAAGAAAAAAGAAGATGATGATGTGATGCTCTGAGCAAAAGTAGAGTCGGAGAGACAGCAAAAAGCTTTTGCTATAACCCCTGCAACCGCTCACGGGGAAATAATGTTAGAAAATCGACAGGAGACGGGATTTTTCTCCTTCAAATTTAACATGATGTTTTACACAATCAACCTATCAGCCTGCGAAAATAGTTATACCGTACCGACACGGAAGCAGTTAACATAGTACGGTTTAGCGCACACCGAAACCAAGTAGCTCTTTCCAAGACACATGATGGAACAAAGAGATCAGCTATATTATAGTGGCATATATTATGTTCTAGCTATATAATAATGTAAAATGGGTGGAAGCAAGTTGTAGTTGGAAAGTGACGTGAGTATCTATAGGTTTTAGAACGGTAATTTAGACAACTGATTTTAAATTCTTGTAACTGACACAACTTCTTTTGTTCTTCTCAACTTGCTTAAACTAGATAGATAACACAACATTGTATTTCAAGCAATGGGATTAGGGGTAATGATTATTTCCGAACGCGACATTGATGAAAGAGAAGCAACCTTGTTGGAAAAGACAAAGAAAATTTTGTATTTTAAACTCATCCAAACCATTTAAAAAGGAAATGCACCGCATATTATCCAAAATCGCATTGCATTAAAAAATTCCACAATGTTTAACATAATCTATTTTGAGCAAAATTAAAACATTTAGTGACTCCATCACAAATACGGAATGAACAAGAAGTATAGAAAGTACCTAATTAAAATCGTTTAGCTTATTTCCCAATGATGAATGAATAGTGGGCGTGTGAGTGAATGCATCGAAATAATTGCAATACAGAGTGAACCAATTTCTACTCCTGGTTAATTCTAGACGAAAATTTTAAAAGCCCTGAGTATGCATGGATGCTTCGTTTACTGAACAACTGATAGCACACTTGTATTTTGGTATAAGACAATCTTTCATTTATGTCTTTAATTTGAGACTCATTCCAGTGTGTGCATCATTCCTTAAGTATCTATAACTTTATCAATGTTGATGGGAGATTATTATGACAGCGTGCACATGGATTGATGATTTATGTACGTGCTTCTTGGAATACAACAGCTATTTTTGTATTAGATAATGGGCGATTGCTATCTAATTGTCTCTTATACAAGATCTGCTAAAAGAAAGTCAGAATGAAGTTCGTATATAAGTATAATATATGCCTGTTCATTCAACATTGTTATCTTGGAATCATCTATACATACTTCATTTTGACTTGTCTAGTGGTGACTATTTCACAAAATTTTCATTTGTGAAATAGATTGACAAGAAGTTTTTCGGGCATGCCTCTGGCCCGTGGAAAATGCTGAAAGCTATTACAGAAATGGACTAACCAGATGTCGGTATTCAACAAGGTGTTTAAAAGTTGCGTAATATTTGTTCAAAAAATGTTTTTCTGGTGCAATCATATTCACTGATGCCAAAAAATACACATAACTGATAATAGTGATAATTTAAATATATTATATGTATATATGTAATTCAGTAATTCTCAAAGTCACAAGTTGTCATATTCCATTTTTCTTTTTCTTGTGTAGACAACGAATTTCAGCTGTATTCATTGCGGAGACAGATAAGAATCACTCATGTATACAAATTGTACATACACGATTTGGGATGTTTCTCCGTCTAGAATCAACTTTGAGTTTTAGGATGTACTTTTGACTTTGTGACATTTGTTTCGTCGCAAAAATGATTTGGAGGACATGCCGAATTCAAATCACTCAAAAATCGGGATCCATCCACGACATCGTTACAAAAGAAAAAATCTCGTCACACTGGCAGAAATAAATGTTGTGTGAAGAGTGAAGGCACAAATGACAGAAGTAACACCAAATGACTTTTTTAAGCACGACTTGAAAATAATTGAATACGTCTTTAAACAAAAGACCAAAGAAATCTATATTTGTTAGACACCCGGTGTTTTACAGCTCAAACATAAATTTGTACCTCTAAAACACATTTTTCAACATGTCTCGTAAAAGTTAAAACATTGGACATTTGCGACAATTCATGACGCAGGAAGACAAAAGATAAAATATATATGCATGCATTATTTATTCCCTTACTTAAATTAATATTTGGCTAAAGAGTATTTACTATGAAACATTTTAGATTGTACTATAATAGAATTTACACCATTCTGTCATACATAAAGAAAGTATCCGAATAAAATAAAATATTAAAACAAAAATTCTGCAGAGACAATGCTGAATATGCTGGTAGATGACATTGGATATTTCTAAACTAGCTATGAACTCCGGAATAGTTGATAGTAAGATTTTATATATCAGTTTTGTTGGCGAAACAGAATTTCGAGTTACAACGGTTGACTTACTGCAGACAATTCGGGCGTATCGGATAGCTCCATCAGAGTACCAAGTACAGAGTCTACATTAACGATCTTACCGAAATCTCATTAGCCTTACTGCTTCATAATGCTACAATGACATTGTAATTTTAAAAATGCTGCCGCATGACATCACAACGTTATCTCATACACATAACTTGGCTGGAGTCAAAAAAGTAAAGTGATACTCTGTGACATCGGCTCAAACAAAAGTTTCCATAAAAGATTCCTCGCCTTGGCGGTCTTTACACGGAGCCATTTGAAACCTACACGGCAATATTGTTTGAATTAACTAATTTCAGAGTGATTGATGGTTATATTCGTTAACAAAAGGCCAGTATAAGCATGTCTTATAATCGTAAAGTGAAATGCGATAACTGTAGAAGATGATTGGAATTTGAAACAGAGGTGCGGAACTGTGTTGCATGCCATGCATTAAGACATATGACACACATAAAGTAGCGGAAGTCATTCCAAAAGCTAAAACTTCTAAATCAGAAAGAGTTCCACTAATTTAATGGTCTTTTGCCTTTAGCAGTTTCTTATGTGACCACTTAAGATTAGATTTATATTATAAGGCATTATTGGCATCTACCTATACTATTCAAGGGGTAAAGTGAAACTTAGACTTAAGTAAAAGAACAATAGCCATACATTAAAACAATTAAACATAATTGTAAGGGATTTTGCGTCAAATTATGTTAAAAACGCCATAATATTTCCAGTAAACAAAGAAACAATTTGATCATCATGATCATATAGTCATATGAAACAAGTTCATAAATAATTAATGAATTTCGGTTCTTTCTGATACTACAAAGCATGAGACAGCATTTATCATGGTAATTATCAGAACAAAATTAGCTGATTATGTAAGCCGCGGTACAATACCAGTGCTCTTTGTTTAGAACGTTTACTAACGCAATCTATTTTAAATTGTGATTTGATTTTAAAATTTAATTCATTGTTTCCGCAAACCTACAAACAAGTAAGACATACGTGCGTTGTTGATTCCATTCTACCTCAAACTACATTTATAAGCGTTAAGAATTTATCCATTTGACAGAAACCGAACTTTTATCATTAAATTACTTACTAAATCACACGTACCCACGTTAAAATGAACTGCACTTTAAACTCATGAGAAATGAGGTATATAAACCGAGGAAACACTTTTTCAGGAAAACGTATCCAACCCAGAGGTTGCAGATGCTGCTATTTTTAGCATTCTCTCTCAGTCGTTTTTACAGTAGAGATGACAATGACAATAAGAACAAAACAAAGTGCTTATTTATGCGAGACTGAAGATGCTGCATAGGATTTTTAAAACTAGATCAGCGGAAGAGCTCACCTTACTCTCGGTTAACAATTCTCAGTTGAAATGCATGCATACAATTTCGATGAAATCGTTTTATCTCCGAATTACAATTATGTATTGTCTTTTGTCTTTAAGGAAATGTAAAGGCCTTGCTAAACCGCTGCTATTCTGCTATGCTGGTTCATGACATTTGTGATAAAGATTCATTTGTGTAATTACTGAAAAAAGTCAATGACGAACCTGTGTGAATTTCAAATTACAAAACATGCATTGAGGTAAACAAAAACAACGTTATTGGTCTTTGAATAGTTTAAGAATAGAAATGCATAATGTTGATGGAAATGGAACGGTCATGCATGCATGCATTCGTATGAATGGTAAATCCGAACAACTATCACATCTAAATATACTGGCATGGTTGGCATTTTATTTTTTCGGTAACAATAAAATAACAGTGTATAAATAATCGTGCAACGGCAAGGGCGAATTAAAGTTATGTTACTTCCATACGACCTAATATAATAAACCTTGACAGAATTCCAATAAAACTAAACAGTGCAAAGCTTTAATTAGGATTTAATTTTTTTCAACATTCTTAATACCTTATAACATTTGTAGTAAAAACGTTAATAATGACGGACGGTATCCTAATTTATAAGCGAAAGATTTTTCACCGTCAAATAAATATTGAATATAGCACCGTAATGTCAAATGTCGTCCTTCACCCAAAAACATGTATACCTGATTACCCTTTGTGTAAGACGTTTCTGTAAGCTATCGTTCCTATTTTTTCTTTCCGGGCGTTTCTGGACTTGATGGAGAAGTTTTTGAGCCATTCTGTCCAGTAACTACCACAGGGTTTTGGAAAAAGTAAGAGTAGAACTCGGGGGGAGACATGGTACATGGGAACTTGTTCATAATCTCCTGAACTTTCAGCTTCCGACGCACATGAGGAGGTTGATAGCTGTAAATACATGATAAAATAGTTGGAGTAAATCAACGTTGCGTGAAGTTAAGGATTGCGTAGTGAGTATTACCTTTCATTTTCAAGTCGTTTACGTCGAGCCATATTTAATGACGTTTGTCGAACAAGAGTTCCAAGCACACGTCTACTGACGACCATTCCATCAATTAAAGGAGTCGCAAGTCCCATCCTGACAAAACATTAACACCATAAGATATGACAGAAAGATTTCATTTTGCAATATTGTCTAATGTTTTTTAGTATGTACCTCAGAGGTTCTCCTTCCATATGAATTCTGAATAGTCCATTTTTCAAGGAATGGATAAATATGATAAGTGACGGATCTGAGACTTTATTTTCATCACGGTGAGCGTTTGCGCAACTGATCAATTCACCTATTTACATACCACGACAAATGTGAGATATAAATACTAAAATCTTCAATATTATGTGCATGTGTAAACGTACTTGCTGGAAAATGGAAAGAATCCTCAAAGCTTTCGAGCCATACAACAAATATTTTCGAATCGCCTGTTCTTCCACCACTTTGTTTCTTATTTTTAACTGAGTCCTCGTGAGAAGGCGTATCACTTTTCTCAGGGGGTTTCCCAGTACCTACAATTTTCAAAATGTAATAGAATGACTACCTGCTTCTTAACTGCATTTGCATTGCTATTACTAACAATGATACGAGAAGACTTACTTGAACTGCTCAAATTCCAAACTGAAGTACTACCCGGAAACTTTTCAGTAGGAACAACAAAGGCAACTTCAGATGTGACATCAGCCCAATAAAGAATCCATTGCTCCCCATTATACAAACTTCCACCGTGTGATTCGTTCTGGTGAGAACTAAATTTTGATGACTCAGGCTCCAACCCGATTCCTTGATTGCCTTTTGATCCGCGTTTCCAGTTTGTTAAAACATTCACTGGCCATCCAAGGGCCAGCAGGAATTCCATAAAATGAGGATGAATGCCATTTCTCGATTGCTAAAAACAATAGAATTGTCTAAATCTTCGGTCCATGATATAAAAAAAACTCACACATTGCGTATTTCACACATGTTGCTAGCAGTCTTACCACATTCGACAAAATATCTTCCGCTTTCCTCTGTCCACTTTTAACATAAAAAATATGAACTGTATCATTAGTGCGGTAACTAGTTTGATCCAAAGTTTCAAGTTCAGAAATGAAATTCGAATGATTTGAATCAATTGGAATTATACGCTTGGAAGGTATTTCAGAGTTAATCTAGTAATACACAAAATAAAGACCCAATGTTGTAAAAATACACCTCATTACGAGTGAATTGTAATAAAGTTAATGTAATAAACCTGAGGGCTGATATATCCCAAATGGCTTAGGAAAAGACGAGCTGTTTGAAATTCTGAAGATGGTGGCGGCGCTTGAGCTTCCGTACGTAGATTGGGATACGTGTTTGAGTTTTGCTCTCGAATATGATTAGCAACAGACTTTTCTTGTCTAATTTGATTTTCCAGTATAATCGATAAACGATTGAGTTCCAGAGAATCTTGATCCACAGATGCAGATTTCCCAATGGAAGAATCCAAAGGAGGAATAGCTTTATCCCTAAATTAACGATGATAGAAATTATAGAACATATATAACAGTAATGTTAAGTATGTAGTGTAAATAATGATTGTTTAACAATCATACTTACGCTCTACAATTTGGTATACGATCAGCCATTTCTGGAAAGTAACGGTGAGTAACATCATGCCGAAATCCTACATCATTCATTGGTAACGGCCTGCCTAAGCTGTTACCAGATGTAGAGAACGATTTTCCTTTATAGCGTGGTAAATGTCTGAGTTGAAAACACCAAGCATTTTGGCCCATTGGTCCACGAATTATTGCCGTCAAAGTAGGCTGCGGATCTGTTTTACAGGAAATAATGTAAATAATAAATAATTTTAAGACGATCACAGTTAAAATTACGGAAACAAATTTTGTACCTGGATCATTAGCTAAGGCTTCTTCATGCAGAGCAATCAAAATGGAATGGTCAATGACAAAGTAGCGGAACTGGTTAATAACAGCGGCCTTGTCGATTGTACCTTGCGTTTGTCCAAGAAGCACAAATTCGTCAATTACTGAAGCTTTGACACCACTGCATGGGTTATAGCGACCAACCTAGATGCAATTAAGCAAAATCCGCATGTTACTTATTGAAATGAACCTTATTGAGCTAAGGTTCTGTAACTTTAGCTAACTATGAATGAACCTGTTCAAAAATAACAGCAAGCAAAGCCTCTGCGGCATCCCGAACACGTAATGATACTGGTTTCAAATCTTTGTCGTTTTTCAATTTTACAGGCTCTCCTGGCTTCCCCTAAAGTTTACAATTATAAGGTCAAGTTAGCCAAGAATTATTTATTGTTGAAATAAAGTCAAAAGGGCCTACCTGTGACTTTGTACCGGATATTCCAAACTCAACAACTTCCAGCACAGTAAACAGAGATTCTTTATCATCCAACAAATATGGATGCGTAGTCAACCACGTAGTTACACACTGAAAGGCTGCAACAATGCTCGAATGAAGATCTTTCGAGTGGTCTTTCGGCGGACGAGAACATTGATGAATTATAAAATCGCACACCCATTTCACAGCTCGGCGACATTCTAGAGGATCTATTCATTTGACATGAAACACGTAAATAAATGCTTAGTTAACAGGTTGAATCAAACCGGAACTTCATTTAATTCATTGTAGCATTTTACCTTGGTCCTGTACTTTTATTCTTGCCAACCCATTTAAAAGCTCTAGAGCAGCAAGCGAAACTGGCAAATCTGTTTTCCACGACGAAATGAGCCGATGGCATACTAGATATGTTGCTCGAACAAACAGCGCATGGGCTGAATCTGTTGAAATCACATTATTTCATAAACAAACTAAACAAAATCAAACGCAAGCCAACTTAAAAATCATATTAGACCCAAAAAATAAAAATACCGATTTGATTGGAACTCGGATCAGAGTATGCATGTTCATCAAAGCTGTTGCTGTAATCGCTAAAACTGCGCATACTGACATTTTCTGCATGCAAAAACAACACAACAAGGCAGGTAGGCAGGGGATGGTGCACATAAAGAAAACGGGCAGAGGACGACACAGTAAAATAAAATGTTTTAACACAGCAGCATTTAAAATTGGATTTTGATTGAGCATTAAACACAAAATATTTAAACCCAGACTTACCAGACGACAACAAATTAGTGGGAGACTCTGTGCCTAATGGCACACTAGGTTTATCAACGTCCTCGAACGCAGCAGTATCGGATACCAACATTATTAGTCCACCTAAGAATATGCATACAGTCAAAACTTACACACGACTATAAATATGCAAGGTATGCTTTTAAATTCAAAGAAAATACCTAAAAGCATTTGAATATTAAGTGAATCTGTCTCCACTTGCAAGGCACTGATCAGTACATTTGCTAGTCTTGGTTTTAGCTGAATGAATGTTGTCGTGTGGCCTGCTTTCTCCTGTATATCTCGGATAGGTACATTCTAAGAAAAGAAAATCAAAGCTAGTTTATTTACGAATGAAAAAATTATTTAGGTTCCAAACCTAATGGTATGTGATTCGGCTAACCAAAAAATGTAGAGGCAACGCTAAAAGTGACAACAGTAATTGAATAGCAGATCTCCTAAGTTCACTTCTTAAGGCATCCTTTGTAGGTAGAACAGCTTCTAGAGCCGTAACAATCACTGGAACAAGTACGGTTACTCCATCCAAGTCAACTCTCAAAAGATTGGATGAGTTTGACAATATTGATATAAGGACTTCATGACGTGTGTCCTGTAAACAGCAATTAGATAACAAGTGTAAAATTTATGCGTTAACTTGGAGAAAAACTGAAACTGACGAGTCATTTTTTATGTAAGTAAACCTTTAATCCTTTTCGAACGGCAATGTAAAATCGGGCTAAATATGCTGGTAAAATATCTTCGCCGGTTTTCTTGGAGCAAAAAATTCTGCACAAAGTTGCAATAGCCTCTGCTCTTCCTTGATAGTACTTGTCAATTGTTATTGCATTTGGAATGTCAATTGATTCTGGTAAGGCAGCAGGTACCGCAGAACCCCTCGAAGTTCGTCTTACTTCCCCATCTATATATATAATCGGAAAAGATTAGAAAATTTTCATCTGACTACCCGGCTTCGATACTGCCGTTCTTCCACTTGCCGGCTTTTGAAGCATCACAGGATATCAGAGCTGCTTCAAATAACCATGGGCCAAACAAGTGCAAGATGCTATTGACACGAGGACGCACTGGTGAGGGTCTAGCATTGCACATAATATCTAGATGCGAACTAGACTCGTTTGAGGTGCTATGAATGCTGGATTGCGATGATGAAGGGATGGAGGATGTGTCCTTTGACCTTGTTGTAATACCAAGAATTGACGTCCTCGGCATACCTATCATGAAAGACTCGTCAGATTAATTTTTTTATACGACTTCACACATTGCATTACATATATTTAAAAAAATGAAAAAATGTTAGGGCTGACATTTACGTATATTATTTCTCATCAGCCGTTGATTTTGGTATTTAAAATTATTACAAATTGCCATATACATGCAGAGAAATTCAAAGCGGACATTCACAGAAATCATAAAACTATTACTACTACTAAATAACCAAGTTTTTAGTTTAAGGTTAAACCAAACCATGAACCGTGCAGAATGCATTATACTTTTAACACTTTTACACTAAGGCTAAGGCATGCAAACAAAACTAAACCCAAAAATTTCATTTCCAAATACCGGAAGCAACTACACTACTACTACTACAAGGAACCAAGATTCTAAAAAAAATGATTTCCTACTAGGAAGAACACTTTTACTTTAAATCAATGCTATATGCTATATACCCTTAGGAATACTTGAGGTAGTGGAAGTTGAAACACTAAAGCTTTTGGCTAGCCTTCTCATAGGCGGAACTGGACTGGAAATAGGCTGAGGAGGCTCAGGCGTTGTGTTTTCCAATTTTCCCTTTGGAGGAAATCCTGTATACCCATTCATTTGATAACCCAAAATACATACGTTGATTACAGAATATATATACACAACCATTTATAAAAATGTAAGCCTGCTCCTGATCCCATAAAATATGCCGAATATATAGGAAATCCAAACCAATTTTTCTGAATATCGGAACATAATAGTTTGAAAACAACCAAATCAAAAAAAAACTTGATAACCCATAATATGGGTCCCATATCCAGCAGCTAACATTAGGAAAAGTAGAACTGACGTATACCTAAAAATGCATCAACAAGTGCTGCAATTCCTTGCATGGCTTGATGAAAAATTGATGGTAATACAGATAAACATGGATGCTGACAAGGATCAACCACGCCTTCACTTGCAATGGCATACTATATTCACCATAAAAGTTAAATTAGAAATTATAGTTTAAGCCCATTTCACATTTAAGTTCAACACAAAACATTAATGTATACCTGCAGAAAGTTCTGGGTTTGGCTTATTTTCGTAGGCTGAGTAAGTTCCACAGGATTTCCTAAGCAGTGCAAAAATCGAAACCACGTTTGTACGATTGCATCATCAGACATGCTCACCGGGACCAACGTTCCATCATCATCTCCTGTAATAAGAAGTATAATACCAAATTACCCACGAGTGAATGTATTCTTGCCAGTAAAACATTTCATTTTCATCATACCTAATTTGATGTATCCCGGACCGTACATGATGTTAAGCGTCCTTCCCACCAACAACAAGTTTATTCGATTCCACTGGTCAAACAGATTAGCCCTGTGTCTCCAAGATTGGCACGACTCCCTTAAGGTCTTCCACAAGGGCGGTGAAGGGAAAGATTTTCCACACGCAAGCAACCAAACTTCAAAAAGAACACTGAGGACACGCTCGCACAGTTGGTCACCAATATCTTCTCTGATTGAAGGTGGTGACAACAGTGCATTATTTATTCCGATAAGAAACAGTAAAATGCACTCCCAAGTTTCCGCATCCAGAATTTCTGAAGTTCTTATACTGTTTTGCAAAACCCTCAGCACGCGGTGGCAAAGTACAGCTTGTCTATTGATGGTATCCTGACCTGCAAAAATAAATCACTATTCTTTATCAACTTATCTTGAAAGATGATAAACCCAATTAAAAGCATTTACCCAAATCCACACAATATAGAAAAGGCCAGACTTGCAAAAAGAGACAAATTTATTACCCCAGTGCTCGTAAGTGATATGTCTGACGATTGAGTGATATGTCGTGAGTTCATTGAAAGATTAATTCTTATAATTTCATGATAACAATACTATTCAGGTAAAGATTAAATTTCCTTACCTTCCCCTTTCCTCGGAGAAAACAAATGGTAAAAATGGTTTATCATCGACCTAGCATAAAAATTTGGCCGATCTGCAATAGGTTTAGGTACTGAAATCTTCGGAACAGGTGCCAGACATGATAACCATTCGCAGTAGATGCTAACGCAGTCCTTGATGATGTCATGTTCACTGAAAGGTAGACTGAGTCCGTGGCAGATAACCTAATGAAAATTAAACCATTCCCGATTTCAATAAATTTGATCACAACAAATATCCAACAACTAACGATGATAATTTGCAGCTTTGTACCTGGAGACACCACTCTATTTCCCCATCAGTTGTAAACGTGCTGGGTGCTGGAGGTTGAGATATTCCCAGTGAAGAAACTATGTGACAACAAAATACGAAAGTTTTGAACGAAAGAAATTACCTTGAACGAGATCGCCCTTGGGCATCTAACTGAACTGTTGGAACTCCTAACCTCACGAACCGTGCAAATAGACTCTGTTCCATATTTCCATACTTTTGAAATGCCATATTCTTGATAACAGGTGGCAACTGATGATGATCTCCAATCATAATCCATCTCTTGAGACGTACTCGTCCTTGTTCAGGATTCTGAAGCAAAAGCGGTATGAAAGTTTCGATTTCCAAAATTTGAGCAGCTTCTTCCATTAAAATGTTATCATACTGGAAAACTATTTTGTAATAATTCAAAATACATTTAGATTACGTATATGTGGATCAACCAAACATAAAATATGTAAATGTGTTTGCTTACTTAGATCAACTAATTCTCGCCTCTTGAGTGCGGAATGAGTACAGGTCATTGCAATAACTTTAGCCTCCTTCACCAATAAATATTTTGATCTGTCAAGCCCAGATCGCAGCAGTTCAAACGCTCTAAATTCTTCCAACTGATCAAATATCCTTTTAATGTATCTAAAGCAGCCTTCTGCAATTTCAAAATCAGCTTCATAACTCTTCTTCTGAAATAATGGCTGGGGTGCATCAGCAAAGAAGTGGTGAAACGGAAAAGCTTCTTCGATTACATCAGGTGATGGAGTCTAAATAAAATGGAGATGATTTTTTAAAAATTTAGTAAGAAATGGCATAAACAAAAGCGGAGCTTTAATAATTTGTACTCAATATCTTACCTGTCCGTCTTTTGGTTTAATTTTCATCAAGAATGCTTCCCAATTAGCCAAAACGTGATGTACAAAGAAAAACCAACTGGTTTCACAGGTGTATGCTACGTCTCCAGAAACGCTCATCGATTTTTGTAGTTTTTCAACTTCAATCAAAAGATCTAATCGTTTAGCGAGCACATAGTTAACGCGTCCGTAACGACTAAAGTCCTTTTCTGTTTCTAATTCCTCTTCTCCGTGACCCAAACGTAACAAATGGCGCTCGTCTACATCCAGTCTGATTATTTTCTCAAACAATTGATTAAGAGCCTGATTTGAATGTGTCACAATGAGCGTCCTTTGATCTGGAAAGTTGTGGTAGATGTTTGAAATAATCTGAGTGGCAACATCCGTTTTTCCAGTTCCTAAGAAAACAATCAGCAATCATGAGCAAAAGTATTGACTTCCTATGTACAGTTAAACTTAAGAATATCTTACCAGGCGGACCAACCACTAAAGACAATCCGGGTTGCATACCACTTTTTATGGCTTCTATTTGTGTTGGTGTGAACCCAATTTTGTTTCTGCATATATTACAGCATTATTAAAATGTGTCAAAGGAAGTATTAATTAACCAATCTTATCATATTCTTGGTCTTACAGGTTAGGCTTATTTGCAGGATATGGTCCTCTCATTGGGACAACGTATGGTTCTACTAACAATTCTTTTGTGATTTCGGACTCTTCCTTTCCAGCTTGCCTTTGCTGGGCATCAAGGAAATGAATCCTACAATAAAAATCGATTTTGCAATTCTATAATCTTATAATCCTATTTAGATTCGTCTAATAAGTTAGTTAGTACAATATTTACTTGAATGGTCGTTCCAACGGTAAGTTTGTTTCTTTGATTTCTACTTTGTACTCGGGAAAACTTTGTTTCAGATGATCCGCATTCAGGAAAGTGTCATTGAAATCCAGAACTGCCAATTCGTTCTGCATTCTACAGAAGCAAAAGACAAATTATAACATATATATTTTGAATACAGCATTGTAGCTGATTATTTATTTTCAATATTAGAAACTTACTTTGAATAATGTGCAGATCCAGGATCACCATAACCAAGAATTATGTCATGTAGCCAATCTGGTACTACGCAGTTGGTATTCATGAGATCTCTAATTGTTTCCAATACAGCTTTGAAATTGTTTTCTTTAGGCTTCCTTCGCATAAAAACATTAAACGTTTCGTATACGTCCTATAAAATAAAATAATTAGTAGTTTATTGGTACTTTTTAAACCAGTTATATAAAGCATTATTTGTTATAACATCTACCTCTTTTCCTGAAGCAATACCGTCCATATCTTTTTGATATTGGTTAGGATCCAAAAGAACACGGAATGTACGTGTATCTCCAGGCAAGTGAGGGCGAGGATCTGGACCTTCTTCAATGACTCTACCATTAGCGTCAAGCATTCCATCAACCTCACAACCCCGAACATAGGCGATCCCAACTTGTGAAACGAAGTCACCTCGCAAGTCATATCGTTTAGCTGCAAGTTAATAATATTTTATTTTACCATTTTATCATTGTGGTCATGTGTTTATAATTATAAATGCAAATCTTAAATACTTACCCGCCTTGTTAGGGGGCTTAATTGTTAAAAGGAAACACGCGTCATGCCTTCTGAGGGATTCCCATTCAGATTTTACATCCCTTCGAACACTTTTAGAGTCCCCCAGATTAGGTTTTGATACTTGTATAACCGTAAATCTATGTACTGGTTGTGCCATTCGTGCCCACCCATGGAAAAGACAAGTTCCATCTTCAGCTTGCCATGGTTGAAGTCGAAAAATAGCGTCTTCTATGTCTTGTCTTATCTGATCTAAAATTTTACATAGATAGATGTAAATAACACTAACCGCTTGCATGTTACTTTAAGTATTACAACTTTTTTTAAACTTACATGTCGATTCCAGTCGAAAGAGTTGAAAGTTTCTCAGTAAATAATCATGCAGAGTTAGGAACTGGAGATTTAACTTTGGGAGAGCCAAAACTTGGCCTGATGCACTGTGGTAGTCGGATGGAACAACATTTTCATCCCAAATTATGTCTTCAGTTGGATAAAGAGCCATAGCATTTAATTGCTTGATTTGCGAAACTCGTTTCTCATATTTATTGCAAATAACTTCAAGAATGAAATTTTCGTTGATGTCTTCTGATTTATCATGAATCAGATGCAGTGTCGCTGCCAACTCCTTTAACTGTTCGCTTTCTAATTGTTTGAAATGCTTCAACAATGAACCTCGCGTGTCAATACTGCAAACATTGCTTAACGCCAGCTGTCGTAAATCAGGAACATTTACAAACACTTTTTCCTAGAATACAATACCGAAGATTAGTATTCGAAATACTTGTCAACAACTGCATAACAATCATAAGCATTGAAAAGCCAAAACTTTTGCTTACCTGTAAGTTTGTAATTTTGTTATAATGCTCAAGCATTATTTCTAGTTCATTCATTGAGTCCCCAGTTTCATTGCATATTTCAAAATTAGTATAAAATTTCAACCGATCCAATAATTGCGAAAAGAGATGGCCATCACCGTGTTCCAGTAAGGGAGTCATTTGACACCGAACCACTAAATGCAGATCGTCAATCAAAATATTCATGTATCTTCTGGTTGGAAGCAGAGCTTGTAGATCAATCATCAGCTCCATGAATCGTTCAACATATTTCAAAAAGTCTTCATTTAGCTCAGGCTGCATGTAGTCTTGAATATCCAACAGATTGAGGAAGTTTTTGATAAGATTCATGAAGAAAGCGCGATTAAACTCATCCTGTTTCTTTTTCTCGTCACTTTCCTTAGAATCTCGCTTAAGCATTCCCTTCCAGTATTTCCTCCATTTGGGAAATCGCTTGAACTCTTCTTCACGTCGACCCTAATTATAAACATACAAAGGTATTAAAAGATAATTGGGGTTTGGGGATATTAAATTTTCATTCATTTAATTTATTGTTTACCTCTGAAATACAATGCCAGACATGCAGAGACACCAGCCCCTGAACCTGCTTTCGAACCAAATCAATTTCAAGTGACCCAAAAGCACAATTCAAAAAGTGTAAAAGAGATCGCCCTTCACGAAGACTACTTTTAGCTTCTTCCAACATAGCCAATAGGACGCGATGAAAAAACTGTCCAAACTTTTCCGTGTCATTTTGAAAACACTGCAAATATCAACAAAGAATTACCCCTCAAATCTCTTAACATAACGTTTGGAATAATATAATTATTATAAAATTACAAAACCTTACATCCCACACTGATAACCCCTCCCTGTGTTTTTCATTAATCATGCAAACCATAGACATCACATGTGAAAAGCTTGACTTTTCAGGGTTGAAATTTGGCCATAAATAGTTTTCTAAATACTGGCTAATTTCCAACAGAGCGATTCTGCGAGTATGAAAGCTGAAAGAAGTGTCCAAAAACAAAGCATATATTAGACAAGTTAATTAAAATGAATTATCTTGTCCACAATCAAACTACAAAGTTGACCATTCGAATTACCTAGTCTGAACGAGTTCATTTAAATAAATCTCATCAACAATGGACTGTTCAAACGGAGCGTGATCATCAGGGTTGTAAGATGCCCAATATTTATGAGATAACTGAAACATACAAAACACAACAATTATATCAATATTCCAACTTTATAATCAGGCCCAAACAATTAGTTGAATTTGACTGTATCAACTTCTTACTTCTGTAATCTTGTCCGATTTAATCGCATCTAAAGAGGGAATAAACGCCCTACTCTTCTCTCGAACTTTGGTACTGGAAGTTGTTAACTTGACCATATTGAAGCCTGAATCAGTTAACGAAAGTCAGCAAATTTAAAATCACTGAATAACACCCTTCAGCCCGTTTTCAGAACACTACTCAATTGTCACCATAAAACAAGACTGATTTCAATATCCTGGAGCTTCGCCAGCTTTTCAAAAAGTGTTGCAGAGTTACTCCGTCAAATACCACCTATTTAAAACGACCAATTACTATTTAAACTGTTTGTTTTGTACACAAACATTAGTTGCAACCAAATCACTAAAAGGACCTACAAAGTGTTTTCTTAGCGGCTTCGGCTTTGAGGATGTGTTGTGAGTTTTGGCTACCTGCTTCTTACTATCTACGTTGGAATATTTCCCAGAACTGTCTCAAATGCCATTGAAAGCGAGCTCTTGGTCGCATCGTGCTCCAGTCATCTCCGTTCGTGTGCATTTCTTGAGCTTTTCTTGAAGCCTATGTTGAAGCAAGTATGAAGTGTAGAAGTCACGTTAAATTTGCAAGTGAAAGCATTTTTCTTTTTCATTAGTCAGATATGCTTATGCTTATGAATGTAATTGTAATTGACTTGAACAAAAAATGATACACAGAACTGGTAGTAAATTTTAGTTCATCAGATTTGTATTCCAGTATAGTATTTATCACAAACTTTGCTTTTTGTGTTTAAATCGTTTGAATACTAGACTGTAGAAAGTCTTCAATGACTTGATTGAAAAACTGGAAACGAAGTAAATTGATAGCTTCATAAGGCATTTTGGTATGATAGAAATGCTGTGAGTTCCGCAGTCTGCGTAGGTTAGTTAAGCGAAGGAAGGCAACGAAGATGAAAAATGCCTGTTCCAATCCATATATTGCACACTCATTTCCCCGGTTTCAGATGGCGTGAGCGGATCAACAAGTTGTTTCCGGAGAAAGGCACCTTGTGCCCATTCACATTTGTAGGTTGACTAACAGTTTGTGTCACCTTCATTACTGATCATTTCCTTTATATTCATGTCTTTTGAAGTACCATTTTAAAACAAACATACAATAAGAGATACAATTGTAGATTTGATTAGGGTTATATTTTTTGGAGAATGGAGAAGCCCTCAGTACAGTGGTACTCGACATACGCATTAATTTATGAATAATGTACGAATGAGCATTTCATGAGCATGAAATAAGTTTTTACCACATAATGCAACCACGCATAACTAATGAAAATGAAACATGGATTTCATATTCCCACAGTGGCATCCTGAGAAAAGTCTTCATTTGCCGTCTACGCACGCAATATTATATGTATATTTTGATTGGACTACAGGAATTTAATATTTGGTGTGGTGACGAATGATGAAGGAAGCGTAAAGGAATTATGACTACACTCACGTTTTGCCATATACATTTTTAAGCATGGTCACATTTATTTGTTCTTTCCATGTGCTGATCTTAATGATCAAGGGACTTTTCTCTTCCCAACTCGCGTTGCATGTGTATGTAGTTCCTACTACGATTTCAACTCAAAATGCAAACACCCACGGACAAACCACACCACCAGGACGGTTATTAATGTAAGCAAAAAGTATATTTCCCACACGCACAAAGCGCTGCTTTCTCTATTGCAAATACATTTGTATCTCGACACAAACCTTTGTAGGGAAAGTAAACAAATCAAAATCATCAAGCATGCGAGTCACAGTTCATAATTCCAGGTTTCCACAGTGCGTGTCCCCAAACACACGACCACGTTGTGTCTATGATGTCAATGCAAATAAAACATAAACTCAGAATACACACTATCAGTTTTCTACTGCTGTTTGAAATTCCACAAAAGTAACCCATAGGCATATTGAACCGTTAATATATAGCATATGAAATGAATGTGTATTATTTCTTTGTGACAAAAATATGCTTTGTTTGCATTCCTGATGCTATGACCTCTACTGTGGTCTGGTATCTACAGGATAACCAGAGATTCTTTTCAGTCAATCAAGGGTACACACGCATATTTCGAGTAACTCTTTATTATCCCGTGTGTGACATGACACGTCCGCAGTTAACATACATTTGTCAAAAAATTTACGTAGTTCCAAAAGCAGTTGTTGAAATTCCCAGCGACAATATCATCTTTGTTCCCAAATACACAGTGGAAAACAAACATACATTATAGTGGATGGAAAGTTTGCGACCAGATCGAACGACGGTGAAAACGTGATGGGTTGTATAGTCACATCATCATTTTTTTCGGTTTTTCCAATCACAGTTTCCACTTCATGCTTACTGAAAGAGCACTCCATAATTTTTGCTATCTAAAAATAAAACTTTTTGTATCTGTTCGGTTTCCAGGAAGCGTCTTTGCGTAGTATTCTTATTCCCACAGTAAAATTCATGCTTTAAACCAAGCGTGAGCTATCTGTTGATGTTTGGTGTGTAATCCAGGAATATCCTATTCTCACTCAACTAATATGATATACCCTATTGGAAGTTTTGGGAAGGACTTGGTTGATAATTACATATTCAGGGCACGAACTCACTTGTGGAGGAGTCTGAATGAAGATAGCTATAAAGGTTTGTGTTTGGATCGAATGGAACATGGTGCAGGATCCAAGTTTTGATTCCTCCAATGTACCTCAGTTTATACTAACAATCAGACCTTGAATTGAAGATGGTTGCGGCTTTTTCTCAAACTTCACCCCAAGTGCGTGCCTTACACTGTCGACACACTATTATAACTGCGTAATGTAATATTAGTGGAGGTCTGTTGCATTGGTATTTATGAGACGTTGTTGTTGTTGAAGCTTTTCTTGGCTAACATTTGATTTCATTGGATTTGTTCGGGTTTTCTGTCTCAGGTTGCTTTTCATTCTCCTTGTCGTTTTGTCCAGAAAAAAGAATATCAAGACTGAGATATTAAGAGTAAGTATCACTTCACCCCAACGCGAGCTAGGTGCTTTCACTTTGTTGGGGTGTCTTGATTACAATGACCACGCTGTCCAATATATAAGTAATGGAATGCTCGTTTTAATTACAATACAAGCGTACGTAGCTTTATTTGATACAATTAATAAGGGTACTAATTGAGAATCCCATTGTAAAACTTATTTAGAAATGTCCATGAAAGACCTTCAAATTCAATGAGTATAAACATATATGCTTTAACCACGTATATACAACTGGTTATTATACAACTACACTATCAATGTCATTCAATACATTCCAAAAATACTTTATATTCAAAACTGTAGGAATGCGGATGCCGGATTTGATTTCCTTCGCTTTCTTTTAGAGTCAACTAGCTCGTGTGATTCCCAGAGGGCAAACATTGATACGAAATTTATGAGACAAACAGAAACGTGTCCCGAATTTTAATAACGGAACAAGATAGACATGTGTAACGAACTGCGTAGTCTGAAACGTGTTGCGTAGAGCGAGGGAGGGAAATGTATTGAAGTTGGAGTATATCCAATTGGAGAGAAAACACGATTAGATTATGCGTACGTAAGTGTGTACCAACGGTAATCAAATCATTATTGATGAGCAGTGTGCCTTCCGGACTCACTATAATGGCGGAATAAAGAACCGGTGTTTGTTACTTTTCTATCGTTCTTTCAATCTTAACATCAGAATCCCATTAAAGAGTTTATATTATTTCTTTGATAAGCATGCATACGAAATTTGGTTCAGTACACACATAAGTTAGGTATATATTTGTTAATAAGATCTATATTATTTTTCTTGTTATTTTTAAAGCATGTTGAGCTAGCACTAGTAATTACATTTGCATGTTTATTCCCTTTTCATTGATCTTTGAAGGGAATGATACACAATCTTTATACAGATGTGACATGCATTGTTGTGAATACCAAACGAACGCACAAAATTATTGTGTTCCGAATTTGGAGCATTTTGAAACGAAATACCATTTTGTTTTCCGTGCCATACCCTGTTACATAGGCATTTGTATGCGATTCTAAGATTTTCATCGAAATACAAACTAGGAATTGTGTTTTTGAAATACGCAGCAGGCCTTTGAAAAGAATATAGAATGCGAATGTGGAGAAAGTTATTTCTTGACGAAATTTCTAAAAAGTGTGTGGTTGTGAGTTTACTTCATAACGTAATGTTGCAATTGCATGTATATAAATTTGCATACCTAACTCAAATTTATAGGACTTTAGTAGCAGCAGCAGTATGAGAAGTGAAGTTTGTGAAGTAATCATTTTTGAATGGCTGCACAATCACTATCCAGCCGAAAAGTTTTAATTTTTTCCAACTTGATTTATTTATTAACCCCAAGAATAACAACTCTTGTTTAAGTATATTCAAATCCACGTCCTTTGTATTTACATTTAATTACTGTAGTCCATTTTCAAAATTACCATGCTTTTAAAGCATGACACATTTCTTGCCGTTGACTCATTTTCCAACGAGAATAAACATGGCTAGCGCGATACTGCGTTTTTCTTTTTCAGACAAACTTGAAAATACTGTCTCTTATATGAGTATACTCATACTCACAATTGCCCAAAAACTTTATAAATTCCAATATTATGCAACTAATGAAGCTCTAAGCACATACACACTGAGCTGCAACAATTAATCTAGTGCATACTTTGTACTATGTATTGAAAATATACAAATGAAAATAATTCATTAATGAAATTTGTTTTGGTAGAATTTTACCTTTATGTAAAAGTTATATTATGATACGAGATAATAATACAATACACCTAACAATGAAATTTAAATACTTAAAACTTGTAAGTTACAAGCCTAACATATAAAAGGAATTCATACAAACAATGTGAAAACGTGTACGTAGAGATAATTACAATACGATACAGGTTTGATTTCAGCATACCGACGTGAGTCAAAATCTTATATTCTTATAATTATCTTGGTCTGATTTTTTAAATCATCTGAGATCAAAGGTTACAAGAAATAAATCACAATAATTATTCATTGCTTAGTCTAAATCACGATTTTCGTTCTGACGAAAGAATTATTTACAGTTTGAACACAGAATCATCATTATATATACGTATCTTTCAGAAACAAACCTACAATTAACTCAAACGAAAGAGCTCATACAACACAATAAAGTATTTAAGAACGTGATCTAGCAACTCAATCATCACAGTTCGTGTTCTTTGAAATTTCATTTTATCCATATAAGACAACAATCATTTGGCTTTCACTGTAAAAAAAATCACCGCTCCAGCTCAGCTTGATGCTCGCTGTTTATGTAAACTTGTTGTTCTTCCCATTTGTGAAGTCATCTGTATGAATGCGATTTCCAGTGAAAGGCTTGCTTGCTTGCTTAAGAAGCTACTTTCACCTCGAAGCAAAACTTGAGGCGGTCATTACTGAAGCGAGTGCATTGAATGATGCGGAAACTTTCTCTTTCGATTTTCATTTTAACTGACTATGGGATGTCGGGCAATAAAGAAAAAGAATGGAAAAAGGCAATTCAATTGGTTCTAATCAAATCATTGTATATTGCAAGTATTCTTCAAGTTTTTATATTGCTTATGGTTCGTTTGTAGATATCTGAATCCCAATAATACATTGTTTTGAATTACTTGAGTAGCGCAACACATAAAACTCGAAAAAATAGAAAACCTTAACAAAAGCAATACATCTGATCACAATCCATAAATAAAACCATTTTCCTTGTCTTCGCATCGGAACAAGAAAGAAATAAATTCTTTCGTCGTTTTGCTCCCTTCGTCAACATAGCCATTAAACTAATGCATTTGTTTTGTAAAAATACTTACTCAAAACTATGTTTCATCCATTCCTAGTAATCTGCTTCTATTCACCCGCTATTATATGCAGAGTGAGGAAAGAGCTTTTAAAGAAACTGATTGTAAGTAACTGTAGCAAGAATAAAAATGAAAGGAAAAAAATATCCAGACAACATCTTGAAAGAAGTCAACCGAAACTAAAGGAAAAGTTTTGTTTAGTAAATGTATGCAGAAGAAATTGTATGTGTGCTCGTACTCGGGATGACGTTCTTTCGCGGAGATGTAGCTCATTCATCCAAACTCGGATTCTAGAGGATATTATGATATTTATGCATGTATAATGGAATCAAAAACATTTCAGGATAGAGTCGGATCTTAGATAAAAAGGAAAGCAAAAAATGTATTATGATTGGAATCAGAGACAAAGAATTTACATTTTTCTGTCATTCCATACTTACTAAGCGCATTTGTAATTCATATTGTTTGTCGACATAAGTAGTATTACATTTTAATTATGTTAGAAGGAAATTTAACTATATTTGCTTGTACTTGGCGTATTCAATTTTTAGATTAAGTAACAGTAAGGAATTGCTGCCATTGCGTTTAAAATTCAACCCAGACAATAGACCCAGTATTATATAGTATGTAGATTACACTTGTTTGTTCAATCTAGCGCATTTCTAATTTTCTCTAACATGTTATTTTGCTTCAAAATTTAACATTATGCGCACCACGTTCAACTTTCCATTCCATGTTGGTGAAAGCATCTTGTTTTGTATGCTGCTCAAATGCTCATGTTCCTAAGATTATGATTAGGGAAAGAAAAGCCATTATTAGCTTACAAGGAAATGAAATCAAACAATAATCCTTGATCATCCTTGGAAGATGTATCATACGTCGTAGTGAGTCTATAGATCATGTGGCGGTGGCCGGAAATGAAGTGACTTTGAAGAACACACATGGCCATGATGTGTACTTCCGTTAGTAGGGTTGTCGTTAGCCACCCTCGTTTCAGATATTCAATATAATGTGGTTCTCAGAAATTCCGAAATTATGGATATCATACACAAAACATACTAAATAAAAAAAGAGAAGTAGCATTTCTGGTAAACACTCAAGGGAAGCACATCATCCTCAGAGAAACACTTGTAAGCAACCGCACGAATGATTATGATTCTTAGAGACTGGTTGTGAAGGATGAAAAGACTTGATTTGATGGGGTTTGCATCGTTACACACGTAGTGGATGTACTCATTCTATGAGAAATTTTCATAGTATCATCTTGTTGGAGACAGATAATATCACTGAAATGTCGGAAGCGAAGAATTTTCGTATGAACTCCAACTATTGTCATCTTGGAAGAAAAATGTGAGAAGTGGCGACACAACTCTCTTGTGTGATAATATGTAGCACAACATACAGCCATTATACAGCTTTATAAATAAATAAATATATTGAGTAAAAAATCGCATGACGCTTGTACGCCATATGAAGTGACTTTAATATGTATTAAATAGAATGCTTTTGGTGTTATTGTGTATATATGAAACACTACATGAGGTCATTAATACACTATATTAAAATGTTTCATGATGATTTTATTTGCCATATTATATACAGATATACACAATACACGGTTTATTCCGACACAAACAAAACACAATACGGAGAACCTGACAAGTCCCTTGTGCTAAACTGAGGTCAAAACTACAGACCGAATGTTGGGGAGTGAGTAGAATTCGGACATTGATAATAATTGGGTCGGACAACGGAGATAAAATAAGGAATTGGTTAGAAAAATTGGGATACCATGCGACTCGCTCTATATACTCTCTAATCGAATAAAGTTCTTACAATGATGTACAATCTGCAACGTGGCCAAGCATAATCAATGACGACCGAACTGATTTCTTTAGACAACGAATTGAACTGAAAACTTAGTTGGGATCACATCCTAAAGCTGTCGAGAAACGTTCCTAGTTTAATTTTATACATATTACTTATTTTACCTTCTGCTTGGGTAATATCAAGACTAATCAACCAGTTTTATAAAATGGGTAATATGAGACTTCATTTTTATTCTGCCTAAAGTATTAGTAAAAGCGTAAATTTTCTGAAAAGGTTGCTTTGACGGTCACAACTGCGCAATTAACAACTAAACGTGTTATAAAAACACGAATGCAGGTTGTTCTGTAAACGTGGATACGTTTGGCTGTATATGCTACACTACATGCTCCGTGTTGTTGCTTCTAAAGCGTGCTAAAGTGCACAACAACAGTCACTCAACATGGGCATCACATCCAAATGGATTTAGTACTCCAAGATGCAATGGAAGAACCCCACTTCATCATTTTAACTCGCATGACATGATTCTGATAGGGTTTTCAAATTGAGCGAAATTGAATTCTCTCTCTTCATGTTTCATGGCTCAATGTACCTGTACTCCATTTTCCGTACGGTATTGAGTTTGTAGTAGAAAAACTCTCCAACCTTAACCAAACAAACCAAATATTTGTCAAAACTCTGGTCTTTGCTCTGTCACATGTTCCATATTTAACTTTAAAACCATTTCGAACTTTCGATTCGAACATTTTCCAACATCCTACATTGATTATCAGCTAATTAATTTTACAGACAAATCAAAAGGTTTTCAGGTAATTACTGATTGTATGCGATTTTATTATACAAGGTGAAAAGTTGCTTTTATTATTATTATTATTTGACGATTTTATGTCTTTCAGTTCCACTCTAAACTCTAAATCCAAATTCTAAACAGCAGGGACATAATGCATGAGTTGGCCTTGGTTTGAGTCTGGCGTAAAAAGTTTTTATTGGTGTTTCCTCCGGGAAATGCATTAAAACTTGTCCTGTCCGTTGTATTTCTTCATGCAAAATGCGATGTTCAACCCACCTTAACCTTTTTTGAGTTTGGATTGCATGAGCGCGACCTAGGTTGGCAACACTTACTATATTTTTAACATTCACTAACGCTGCAGAGCAGGATGTTACCAATTTTTAATAAACGTTGAATAAAGTAGCAAAAATTAAAAGCGTGTATTATAGTGACCGGTGGTGGTCAAATGAAAAGTGCAAATATGAAATAAACCTAAATTTGATATTGTAACTCACTGTAGACTGAAGCATTTAGAAGCTATTTTTAATGCAGCTATAACTTAACTTTTGTAAAATCACGATACTTACATCATAATTATATGTATATAATGTGTTCACGTCGACAACAATGGAGAAAGCTACAAAAGTAGTACGTACATACGGACAACTTTCAAAGCTTTACATAAAATATTTCCCTTTTCTCTCCTTGCTTTTAGAGTTATCTTCACCAATTCTTGAGCTTATTGCTTGCCCAAGTTTCGTCAAACAATAATCATAATGTATGTAGATAAAAAATCTCAAGTGCAGAGTGATTCTATGAAAAATAAGAGTTTTCCACGAGAATTCTTTGAATCAAACTGGAGAAATTTTCAATTTGTCTCCTTAAATCCTTACGGACCAAAAGGATGAAAAAAACCTCAAAGAAAAACAAGTCAGCACAAGAGCATAAAATGGAGAAGCAGTGAAAGGAGAAAGCCCTACGAGAATGGATAGAGAGACGTACTTACGAAGCAAATCAGGTGGAAAGTGATGTTTTCCATTATAGAATAAAACAAAAAAAACTTGTGGAGAAAGCCTCAAAATGTAAAAGGAACACCCGTTTGCGTTTGTCTTCGTCCTTTCTTTTTTCTTCATTTTCGTCCTCGTCTTTATTTTTTCTTTTTCCCTTTTCATCGGTCTCGAGTGTGGAGAAGTCAAATCCTCTTCGACAGAGAGAGATTTGCCCATGTTCCTGTCAATGAAAGTAAATGTAGCAGTCACAAAATTCTTGGCGTTTTTTGCCATTGCCTACATGAATGCTGTTTCTGTTATTGCGGCTTTTACCATACCAGCGACTTCCTTGTAACAAAAAGTGGAGATTCTATACACGATGGAAATGGAAACTAAGCCTGCACAATATTATACACAAAACGTAAGTAAACATGTGTGGAGAAAGTGGAAGGTACACCAACAGAAAACCATTTCCGTTATGCAACCCCTGTAAGTACCTAGATACTGGTGCACATTTAGTGAATAGGTACTAATTATAGTTAGATGTTGTCCAAATACAATAAAAATTAAATAGAAAACGAGTCAAAAAATGCATTATTGCATTACCTTCCGGATTTTGGATACATTTATGCACGGGCTTGTGTTCCAATACTACCAAAAAATGGACATCCTAAAACAATGGAGTTTGCCATTTATATAATAATAAAAAAGTAAGGAAACTTGGCTCTTACATGTTCAAATATGAGCAGCTATATATGGCCGTGCTGAATGTTGCATGTATCAGTCAAATTATGAAGTTGGAGTCGTGAATACTTTAACTGGACTGGTAGATACGTATAACATGCTTTCACTGAAGCAGAAAATGTATATAATAATATAAATAATCATAATCACAAATAAAATGTCCCTATCACTGACAATCATAGTGGATAATGAAGAGTTTAAAAATGTAGATATTCGCGTTGTATACTACCATGTATATTAATTATAGTCTACACGTCAGTTATATCTGAAAGGTGAGCATAACATGTAAAGATCTGGCTTATATATAGTTTAGAAGACTCTAATGGCTTCCACATAAAGAAATAAACTATTCCAATGTACTTTTCTCGGTGTACTCAACTGGAAAAGCGACGAAAAAATGGAGTTGAAAATTCCCTTGGTAAATACTGGGTGACATCCATCCATGAACTCATGCAGATTTAATGGTTTATCTGTAAGTTATCACTTTGAGTACTTACTCGGAACGGAAAGGGGAGTAGTAAGCCAGCTTGAATTCATGAAATTTTATCCAAAGGAAGAAAAAAAAATCACCGAACATGTTAGCTGGTGAGACCATAAGCTGGAAAAGTTATGAATTGTTTATGACTAAATGAACACTGCATTCGCTCAGTTTCTCTTTTTTTTCTGGCAGATCTTAAAAAGCAGACATTGAGGGTGATGTGATGCTCATAAGAATTTAATACGACCACTGTTCCTTTCTAAAAACATGTACATTCTATGTGCTGCCACTCGTGTACAACGAATTTCAAGAACGTATTTCCAAAGGAATTATACAACTACAAGGAAATCTTAAGTCGGACGAGGTTCAGCAAACAAATACAAATCATGACCAATTAGTGAGCCATCTTACCTTCCATATAGTATACCAAACATCACATTACATCATCCTGAGTCTTTATACCAGCATTAAACATCATTTTCATGAATATTAAAGCGTGCTACATCATCTTATATTACAAAATGTTCATGACTCTACTACACATTGTTGTTATACTTCTCATCTCCGCTTGCGGAAAAGGGATTTTATGACCAAATATTTTCCAACGAAAAAAGTTTCGTCAAACTTAGCGTATAAACGTGAACAACAGTGGAGTATTATAGCCAAAAAAATCAGCGTTGCAAGAAAACTGTTGTGTATGCATATCATTCAAAAATAGGGACAAAAAGATTGATTGCCTTGTGTGTCACGGAATGTGTGGAAAGAGGCAGCTTCCTCCCTTTTCTTTCCAATATGCTTTCATTTTTCTGAGCATACACTGAGTGGATTCCCATGCTTGTACAATTTACTATTCTTTGATGTCTGGTCGTGCTATATGTTGTCATATACTTATTATGGAACCATAAAATATCAATTTTAAACGTATACCCTTTCATCTTAAAGGCATTTACTTTTCTATCCTAAAAAAGGTAATGCTTGCTGCAATGGGTTTGGTTTCGTTATGGTACATACATTACCCAGATGTATAGCGCGAGTGCATCACTCACTCTGTACACGGTACTTTTTGCTTTTCAAAAATTTCACCGTTGATTCATCTTTAAAAGTATTCATACCGACGCATCTGGAGTCACATATTGAGGCTAATACGTAAAAACGAGAAAGGCACGAAAGGGATAATAAACCTGGTATCATGGCTTCCCTCTCTGTCGTCATCTTTTTACTTACTACTACTAAAATGGTTTCCTTTACACATTCATGGTCATTTGTGAATAAATGTGTTCCTTTTACAGCTATGGCATGCTGCTAGACACCGTTGAAATTGAGCTCTTCCTTCCTATAAAAATTTTACCATTATAGACATAATATGTATGTTTGTACCATTTTTAGGCATAGGTATGCATGCACCCTCTCTCTCTTCTCTTTTCTTCTCTCCTCATCATCAAAATCTGTCAAATGCATGCAATACTCGCTTTTGTCATCATATCCTTGAGTAAATAGTCAGGCAAGCAAAGTAATAGCAAGCTCATTCACTCTTCCTCTTCCTTCTCCTTTCAGACTATTTGACTAAAGCTATCATTGCATAAAATATACCACCATTATTATTTCATACATCCACACCATTCACCAACTTACAGCTTTGCTTACTTACTACTAAACTACACACACTTACTATCATACTTATTACGTAGGTGAATAGAATTCAGCAAGTTATGGCTTTACTAAGTTGTCTGTCTGTTAGCACATTCGTTGACCGATTAGTGCCAGGTTTTCAAAAGGGCTTCCCTGAGGCCAATTTTGTTGAAAACGAGTACTTTAGGGGTAATTTGAATATAATGGTCATGGTATGGTAAGTCCAGCGACATCAACCACAATTTAAATCCTAATTTAAATTTTCATTCAGCTACGTGACTGATTCGGTTTAACACAGGCGTTATTATTGTTGTAGCATGCTATAGCATAGTACAGAAACGGATATAAACTTTACTCACTGCTTTCTTCACTTTCTGGAGAAATGATGCTTTCACTTCTTTTCGACTTTAGTCTCAAATATATGTACTTTTGAGTTGCTCTCCTTTCTTCATACGCAAGAATGCATATAAGAGTGAAGACGGAGGTTTAAGTATTCTCGCACGACCATGTAAGTTACCTTCACTCTACGATTCCAACGTTGATTTGGATACCCCCGCTGATTTTGTAGTGAAAGGATAGAGAAATAAAAAATCCCCTAAATATGAGCTTCTTGTAATAATGCAGAGATAATACTCTGTATATTATCCAAGTATCCAACCCTAGCTAAGCTCCGTTATGAAGAAGCTAGCTAGCACACTGCTGCGTTCACTGAATAAACATTCACAATTACTTGTCATACGTTTCATTTATTATTTTTATTCAGACAGACAAGAAAGGGTGTATTAATTCCGCTTCAGTGATAAAACATGATAAAAAATGATTATTATACATTATAATATAACGTACGTATAGTGCATTGTGCTGGAACGGTTTGAGTTCTTTCTTTCATTTCAATACCATAATTATAAAAAAAGGATATAGTTGTCAGAAAAAATTCAACAGAAATTATATTGGAACAATTTTATAACTTGCAAAGCCAGTATGGTAGATCCGGGGAAAAAATTCTTCGCTTCACACGACTTAAATCTTTTTAAGAAATGTGATTTGTCCAGTAAAGTGCTGACCAAGAAATCAGTACCACATTTGTATGACATAACGAAGCATTGAGTTAGGCAATCTGTGTAGGTAGCATCAGCCTATGAGCAAGTACTTTTTTTGCAAATTAGTCAACGCCTTTCTTTAAATTTGCTTCAGGTTTCGAGTTCTGCATGAAGCATACACCAACCAACTGTTCAGAAGGAATCGGGCTCTAAAAACTAATATTCTTATCCTACATCTTTCCAAGCATTACTTACCTCTCGTGGTCAGAGGAGATAAGAGAAAGTTCACGAATGAGTCGGTCTAAGAAATTACTCGGGTGAGAGAGCAGCAGCAGTGAGCTCTCACTTACCACCAACTTTCACTTCTACTTTGTCAAGTTAGCTAGGGAGGACAGATTATATAAGAATAAGGGACTTTTCGATGAATGTGTTGCAAATGAATATTTCCCGACTTATGTTGTCCACCTCTGTAATTTTGTAATTCTACAATTTTACCATTCATCTTGTTAGTAGTATGTTTGAAGATGGATGTTGTAGTACGTTGATCGTCGATTGCATTTTTACTAATTACACTAGTACATTTTGGTACTGAAAATTTTGTTTTTTTAATTGGATTAAATCTTAAACATCTAAACCTCCCTTAGCTTGAATGAGGGAGACTTGTTTCATGTTGAGAATCAGTACATTTAATACACAAGAAGAACAAAAGACATTGGTTTATAAAAGAAAGAGAAAGTATACTCTCTTGCTTTTGGTTTCTTCATGACATGACATTCATAACTTTTATCTGCTCTTTTCTTCGTGTTTGTCGCTGTAGCGTCTTTCTAGAATAATAATACGACTCCTTCTTTTATTGTGTACCTTTGCATCCCCATTAATTCTACTTTCCCACTCACCAAGCACAGCAGCCTTGAATTTACGAATACGAGCCCGACGGTCCATGTTGCCGCACGACTACTTTGGCGATAATTATGGCAAAATAGGATGGGGAAATGGGAGATGAGTCCCTTACGTCAAGTCAACTGTTCTTATCTCTTTTTCTCAATGAATGAGTTGGGAAGGGCCAAAGGACAGAAAACTTCTTTCTGGATGAATTATAAAAGCATCGTTTGTCTGAAGTATCAACGTTGAATAAGACAATGGACCCTTCCTTCTTTAGGACTTTCTAAATGTAACTACACTGTAATTTATAATAGAAACATCCTGCAGCAGTTGCTAATGTATTTGCTAAATCAGCAGCAGAAAGTTAAATGGAGTATTAGAAATGAAATCCTTTCTAAAACTGCAATTGCAGATGGATTAACCTTTAAAAATATCAGTAAAAATGTCTTTCCAAAAAAATTGTCATAAATTCAAAATTAGTAAAGGTAAAAAGTTGCATTTTAAATTACACCATATTACGCATTAAACGTAGCCACGAGCAGGAGGAAGAATTAAAGCGCTTTCACAAATTTAATGGCATCATCGACTCACTGCATGATAAAATTGATTTGGTTCAGAGATTGAACACACATATCTCCCCAAGCTGTAACAAAAAAGGAGAGAACTTTCATCCCATCCTATGTTTTATTTTAGCACTGAGGCAATTAATTTTTTAGCTTCAACCATCAAAGAGAAAGACCATTCTTCACTTTATATCCCCAAAGCACTGAATCCAATGACCGTTACTTTGCCGCTTCATAGCTGGTGCAAGAATGCGAGAAAGTGCTAAAGAAAGGAAAGATTCAGAACAAAAGAACGGAACTATATGGAGTCGTAACAAGGTTGAATGCTTTTGGTCTAGAAAATGTGGTTGAAATGCCATCAGGAACCACGATAAGAGGTCTGAGTTATAAAAGCAACGTTTTCGAGAAATTGATTGTGCACAAACACATCACAAGCAAGAACGCCATTGCTAGCAACTGTTGGCTACTTTTCTATCTCATCTCAACGGTCTACATCTGCACCCCCATCTTTATTAGCATCCACCACACACACACAAAGAAAACGAGGTTACATTGTTATATTATGTAATAACATGCTTATATGAGCTCACACTATTTCTCGAATATCCAACTTAACTCGGGCTACATCAGAGTAGCAGTTATGGCGCTGGATAGTGTTTGTCTTAACTTCGCTAAGGTGCCAATGTAGCAGGTCCGCCACTGGAGTTCCCGCAGCGACATCCTGATTCCCGGGACACTTTTTTATTTTCATCTTTTATAAATACAGATGTTCCAAATGTTAGAATGTATATAACTGGAAAGACCAAAATTGAGCTGAAGAAGGTAAGACACCAGTCACCAATTTCACATACCAAACTTTCAGAGAAAAAACGATGAGTTTCCTCTGCCCGTGAGTACTTTCATGATAACGCTATAAAATAAAAGAGTTTTGCTGACTATGATCAAAGTACGAAAAATCCTAACTAACACAAAGTACCTTTTTATTACTATCTATCTGACTGTGGTGGGTACAAATGGCTCATAATAATCAATGTAGACCAAACCATTATGTTTTCCTCAGAATATATCCATATAATAAGTAGGTATCTACCTAAATCCAATGCATAATACCTAAAACTTTACAAATAGAAATCTCCGCCTACTATGCCTATGCATATGGACGTGACTTTAAGGAATGCTTGTTTTTGAAAAGTTTATAAATGTAATTTGCGTGTCAGTCTGTCTTCAGGCATGAGATACTAAGAAAACCAACCCTTCTCTCATTATGATCGCATCACAGTAAAATTATTGTTGGATACAAGTCCAAATTGGTAGCACAATATGCTCGTCTGAATTTTGAAACATAGTCATTTTTACAAACACGCACAATGTCGGCAACTTACCTACTACCTTCCTGGAAATTTTTATTATATGCATAAACTGGGGAATTTAGAGGCACTTCTGGCAAGTCAAATATTATAGCCAATAACATTTGAAATGTATGTCCTTCCCCATTTATAAAAAGAGATGCTTTCTTTTTTGTGCACAGAAAATTTTCAAATGGTTTCGTCGGCTTTTGATGACTCAAACACATGCAGCATCATAAGCGGAATTGAGTGGTTAGTAAAAGCAAAAGCGGGGAAGCAATACAAGCTGTAGGAATAGATTGGTTGACCGCACCAACGAGTGTGGGACAGTAAACTCACAAAATCTTTTTCGTGTTATCTGTATGGTGCCAATTTCCACGATTTAATACGCTAGTTTCTTGAGGAGTTAGTATTTGCTGTTATATGAGATAACACAAATGACACCACAACAGCTTTCTCCATAGGAGACTTTTCTGAGCTATTTCCGGGCGCTCTTCAGTGACAAATGAATACTGCTTTGAGTAATAACAGCATGGGAGTCTATGCCACAATTAGACAGGAAGAAAATTAATAACTTTCTAGAGTATGGGGTACCTTCTCGAATGACTCACCAAAGACAACAACAGAGGTATCTATTTATACATATTGCTGGAATTTCTGGTGTACTCAAATCGATAACGTGTTCATGTGCAGTTGTGTACAATTTTTAGTTTTTATACAGTAAGCATTTTGTTGGCAATGCATAGAAATAACCTGAAATTGAACTGAATAACAACGAGTAGCAATTTCAGAGATGTATCTAATGTACCATACTCCATGTATCATGTGTGTAGATCTCTCTCTTCAGCTCGTCTTTGATACTCTTCCAAAGATTTTGAGATTAGAATCTTGTCAAACGCTGATAATTTTTTTCGATGAAAACAAAAGAGAACCGAGCTTCAATTCGCATTTAGTCTTTGGGTTTGCTTGGTTCGTTTTATACGCAATATTAAAGGAAATCTGGTCCGTATATTTTGGTATCGCTGTATTTGTATGTGAGCTATTTTCTCTCAGCATTTTCTTAAACCTTTGGAATTACTCGTTATCAAACGAGGATAAAACACGCATTACCGTACCCAAGTCCATTTTCACTCGAGTTATTTCCGTCTTTCTGAGAAGAGGGGTTAAAAAATGAGTCAAAGGGAAGCAAGAAGAAACTGATGCAAATTCGTTCCTAGAATTCCCCCATGTTCCAAAGAGAGACATTAGCATGTCTTGCCCTATGGCATTGTGAATTATTCCCACTATTCACTGAATTAGAATCTCTTGGCTTATCGTAAGAAAGGGCTTTGAAGAGACTAAGATTTCCAGGAACAGGAATTAAGGACTAATTAAGAACAAATGTAAAAGACAAAGCATATGCTGGGGGAGGAAATTCATTTTTCCAAGAAGAAGCAAAACTGATCACAAGAAAAAATCGAAAATCATTTTCTAGCTTGATAATCACCATCTACATACTATGATCCTTTTGTGTACCCTCATTTACACAACGACGTGATTTATTGCAGTCTACAATTTCCTGCCGGAATTTTATGGAAATTACAATCCCAGTGGTTCTTGGGTCGACGTCGGCAGTATACTTTCCAGAAAATACAAAAAGCCGATTCACTTCCTTGCAGTCAAACTTTTCGCTGAAAGTGTAATTAGCACAGAGACAATAGGCTTCCAATAATATGCAAGTGATAACAGAAGGATTAAAAGTTTTATCGTGATTTGTAATGTATGGGCATGTGATAGTAATCCCGTACAACTTATGTTGATACCTGATGAACTATTATAACTTTTGTAATTGCTGTGTCGTCTTTAAGACAAAGAGTATTGTTGTTTCAACCAGTTTCATCTGTGAAGCCACAGTAGCAATAATAACTGTCTTATTTAAGATGGAGAAAGTGAATAATGTAGATGAGACTTTTAAAGAAATGTACAAGCAATTCCAAGAAAACCATTGTATAATATGCTAGTATACTGCTATATACTGCATCGAGATTTTATTTTAGAAAGTATTCTTTGTGCATATAAAAAAATGATTACAATCTCATAACAGTTGTGGAATTGCATCCCATTGAAACTGAGCCAATTATACTTTGACTTATGTCGAGCTCTGCGACAAGGTGAACTTTTTGGGAAGATAGGAGGCACCAAGAGGGTCCAGTTTGATTTCCTCCCTCATAAAATGTATAATTTCCCCATCCCGTTATTGCAAGAGAATAAATAGGAAATGTCAGATTGGTTGACAATGCTCCATTCTCGTTTACAAATACTTCGTCCCCATGATAGCTCGTCTTTGAATACAAACTGACTCCAGGCAAATCTGTATCGTGATTCCCCAGATACCTCATGGAATTATAGTTTGAGAAGATTCTGTTTTGGCATTTCGGCTGGGCATCACCATTGTCAACCATAAATGCGACCCCTCCTTCAAGATTGTAGTCAACGTTGGTATAAAATGCAATCCTAATCAGATACAAAAAATAACAATAGTATAGGATTTTGTACATTTATGAAATGAAAAAATTATACTATGAGCAACATTTGCAACTACTTACCAGCCAACAGCGCAAAATGATGAAACTTCTGCCAAGAACTCCTTATGTTCACTAAGATTTGCGTAGTGCCTGTCCAATGTTAAATTAGCTCCTTGCTGACTCGCATCCTCATAAAGGGTTATGTACTGTTTTACCCCAAGAACGGTATCAAATACCGCAACTCCAAGAAACAAGCACAAAATGCAACTTAAGAACTTCATTTTTCTAATAATTCCACTAAAAATGGTACAGATCTAATATTGAAGCTATGCTGGAGTCTCCGCTTAAATGAATTATGTTTGCCAATCGACCAATTTATATGTAAAGAACAAATGAAACGCATTCCTCTTCTCATGAACATCAATCATTGATAAACGATAACAAATCGATAACTTACTTAATCCCTGAAACTTCATCGGCTTACCCAATATTCGGACTTTGATTAAAGAATTTGTCACCAAATACAGAAGCAAGTACAATGTTCAATTTTTAGTTTGTTTACTATTAACATTAACGCATCAATGTCATAAAAATATGCGCAACACGAATGAGGATTTACGCAAATGCACTATTGCTTAACTGTGTCCTAATGTCCTCTGTTCAATTCCAGTAACTTTGGGACTTCCACCATGCATGGCATGGATTAACTATTGGAAAGCCCAGAGAACAGGAAGGAAAGATGACAACATATAAATTTACATTCGTATACATGTTTCTTAAAGTACAAGAGCTTGCGGGTAATCACGCTGTAGATCCCCAAAAAATACCTTAAACATCATCCAAGTTTCAATACAGATCAGAAAAGTATAAATCAATGAAATGAAATAAATTCTGCATTACATCGTACTTATTCGACATGATGCAGAAAAACCTCATAAAAGTTGATCACCATATCATGTCCTTGAACAAAAAGCAAACAAACCGAAGCGTGATTATTTATAATCTCACTCACTCTGCACGCTCAGTTATCTATATCCGACCTCGTAAATCATGCATCATGTATGCATTGCCTTTAGTTCTTTCTCACTTCCTCTGCAAGTTTATAAGCCACTAAGGCAATAGCAATGACAATCACGCAAAAACCCAATGTAAGAAAACTATTTGTAGCTTCGCGTGATTTCTAAATTCTAAATCTTATACAAATACATATTATACAAGGGCTGCTAATGCTAACACTGCTAACTCAAATTCGATTACTGACTTTATGCATCGACTTGCTATCCTTATCTATTACATGGTATATGTTTGATATATTTAGAACCAAGTCCATATTTCCTTTGGAATTCCGAGAAATAATGTTAGTCATTATCTGTGTTGCGGGAAAGGAAATGCCAGTAATCACAGCTCATCTGAAATAACCATTTGCTACTACAGTTGGCAGTTCCCAACTTATTCTTTCAAGAAGTATCGCATTATCACATACATCATTATCATCATAATGCAAGATTGTACTTCAGTCTCTCCAGTCTTGCTCCCCACTGCTTTCTTCACTCTTTTCCCTTTATTTATTGTCACATATTACTTTGACTTACATAGTCTATAGTGAATGAAAGTTGTATATATAGCCAGCGAGAAAATCGACTTCAAGTGGAATGATTCATTGATCTGGTCCACACACACACGTGTGTATATATATCTACTTGCGTACGTAGGTTTAAAGAATAACTCAGCGACAGGAAAAAATATATTTAGTACTCAGTCGGCAATGTGGGAATGATAGAGAGCAAGGGAGTGAAAAAGGAAGAGAAATGAGCTTGAGGACGGAATGAGTGAGGGTGGGAAAGGAGAAGGATGACCACATCTAACAGAGAACATATTATCGTCATACGTTTTCTGTCCTCAAACTTCTCATGTGATCCATGTTTCTAATGCACAACTCATGTGTGTCCTACTGTTGAGCTGAAATACTTGAATGCATGCATCCCATCGTAGCTCTCCTAGCTACTTATATGAAAACACGGAGGAATAGTATAAAAATCGAATTTCCACTCTTGTGTTACTCTTTACACGATACAACCAGAAGTGGAACTTGCATTGTAGCATTCATTCGTGATGAGGATGACTTGGAGCATTGTTGCCCCAAGGCTCCAATTTTTTGGCACAAGAATTCCACCTTAACATGCTTTATCAATCCTGTTTCATTTCTGGCTTTTCCCCACTGGACTCTGGACTTCGGGAAAATGTACGTCTGCTACTGACTGATTGTGATTTTTTATGCTGAGAAAAATTACTACAAGGACATATTGCAGATATATCTTTTGGAGGAGCTGTAGCTGGAAAAACCATGAGTGCTGGGTGAAAGCTGGTGTAGGAATGTTTTTCTACTAATGTATTTATTAAGTGCACGACCATACGTATGGGCATACTTCCCAGAATCACACTTACTAAATGCATTAATGTTGTATGCAGCATTGTGTATTCTTTCACACATCCTAATACTTCTATCTGTCACAGAGATTAAAGCTGAATGTTATGTAATGTGGGTGTGGAAGCTTCACCCGAGTTCCTTCAATAATTGCTGCCCGTCAAGGAACACGGCATAAAAATTACATTTTCTCCAATCTGGTTTCCAATTCCTCCGTGTCGTGTTCTCCATCTTTGTTCACACCAACACATCTCAGAGCTCCAAGAAGAAGAAGTATCACACAAATTTTCAATTTGTTAATCAAATTACGACCAGGGATATTTGTATGTCATCTAGCAGCCATTAATTGAATCCCTTAAATTATTATGAAATTAGTAGAGCTTATGGGAACATCTGACGCTGAGCTCGGAAAATGGGGAGTAATGAAATAGTGCCTAAATTAGTGCAATCACCTAAAGTTATGAGGCAACGACATACAGCCTTTTTATATAAAAGGAGCGGTGGTGGTAGTACCCTAACTGTATTAGAGTAGTAGCAGTAGTACCACGAAGCATAAGCCACATTAGTTCCACTTTCCCTTACGAGCTATATTGACAGTATTAAAACAGTTTATCATGAAAATTTTTCAATTTCCTCTCCGAAATTAGCCAAACTTGTGCTGTGAGCTATTATGAAGACGACGATAACACATGAATGTATAGAGTAACTCAACAATCTACCAGTGTGTAACTATGTATGTAATCTAATATGAAGCAATTCAATCCAACTACACGTTCTTGGAGTTGTGGTGAGCGTATACGATTTTTTGTGAGATTCATGGTTTCAAGTGAAAAATATAATAAAATGAGACATTTATTAAATTATGTTGGGTTGTTTCCTTCAAACATTCATGCGAACACACTGCTTGGAGGCAAAAAAGAAACTCTGATGTACTTCCCCCAAACCAAATTGAAAAATGACTAGTTTAACTAATATTCAATTGCTATTTGGGGTCTCCATCTTTGAGTACCTTGTTGTTCACAAAAAGTAGCTTGCTTTTAAATTGGTTTTTAACCATTTGCTCGTCTCTCATGTTTAGAAAATTCATGGGGTAATGCTGGACTGCTTAAAGAAATTTTTTGTTGATCCTCATGGTACAAAAGAGAAAATCGACTTATTGCTGGAAACAAACACATTACTCAGAAAGAAAGCAGGAAGCCTTTTTGAAGAAGTAAATATTTTATTGTCACATTTTGGGACAGTTGTTGTACATGTCAAAGACGTTCTTCCGTTTCCGTTATTCTAGGTGGTGGCATGGCACTTGGCAGTCAACTTGTTTTCTCTTTCCTATTCTTTTTCGGTACATTCTCAAATCATAGGCCTAACACCACTTATGTCAGAAATGGTGTGGGCGACTGACGAAAGAAAATGAAGATTTCGCTCAAAGAAACGGGTAATAGCGTTTCAATTTTTTCCTTTTCACTGAGACCGCTCATCCATTCTGTTCGTTGTCGCTGTTCTCAGCGGTTAACATTTTGAACAAAGCGTATGTAATAGACAAATATATGCAACCAAAAGAGATGTTTACTGAAAATGCATATGCATCTGCAATAAATACTATGTGTACAGAGTAGTTGCGCATCGTTGAAGCGACGAAGGAAATTCCCCGGCGGAAGTCAACTGTTATGATGAACTGTTTCAAAAAAGAACGACACTTGATGGTACTTCATCTTTGTCATCAAACCGTAGTATTGTTTAAAGAATCTCTTGATTTCGCGAGACATGCTAGACATTCGCAACTTTTATGGTGTTTTTCTTTTAGACTTTGCAAATGCAATATATTGTATACCAAATTTTTTTAATGATTAATGACATAAAATTGTATACAAGCCAGATCAAGAGTCGGAAATAGCATGTAGGTTAGGGTGAAATGTAGAAGATTGCTAACATTATTTGTATTACTTGCATGGTTTCGTATCGTAAGATAAAAACAAATTTAGTTTCTTTGCCTAAGATTTTACTACATTGTTTTCCTTCAGTATCCAATTCAACACCAAATCAAATCCAAGTCATAATCCCTTTCATCGGAACAGATATATGATGAAAGTCCCAAGCCATAAATTAGGTTTTTATATTAAAACGCTCCAATAACCCAACTGCATCAGTGCCATTTCCCTTCCTAAAGAAACAAACTTGGAAGACTCGTAATCCAAAGCAGTTCACATTTGTCAAGGAAAAGGAAGGAGAAAGCGAGAAGAAGTGATCTGAACGGCGTGAAGAAAAATAAAGAATAGAAAGCCGTAAAATTCCTGAATGGATTAATGTTTTCTATTCTCATGGTACTAAACCTTTTGAAACAACTGCCGACCATAGTAGGAGAGATATCATTCATTCACATCATCATCGTCATCATCATCATCTGGAACAAGACTAGCAAATGGCCATACATGCTTATATATAGGGAGCTTCAAAATTCTAAAAGTTTCCTAGAGGCCTTTCTATAGTTTGACTTCATTCAAAAACATGGTCAAAATTGAGCAAGTAATACTATTTCGGCATTAAGAGAAAGATGTTAAATATAAAAAAAGGAAAGCCATGCGATGCTTTTATTCTCTATGTCATTACAAAACTGCAGATAATGCTCATTCGACAAGGATAAAGTACCAATACCTACTCACTCCATATATACGCATAGATAGGTAGCTAACATGTGGATCTGTAGTTAAATATGAGAGTAAAAAGAGAAAGACGTATAGGAATAGGAAGAGAGAAGAAAACATCTACCAATTGGTTGTTAAGTTTAATGTTCAATGCTTCTCCTGCTACTATTACTAGTGCCACTACAGATGGAGAAAGAGATCAAGTCTTATTCGCTCATTCATTCTTGAGAATCTCTCTTCTTCGTCTCCTTCTGCCTCCGTCCATTCCATACTACTTTTCTTTTCTAACATCCCAAAGCTTTCTCCACTTTTATAACAATGTGGTGCTTTTCCTGCCTCCTCCTGTTATTACCTTCTCTTTTTATACTGAGACAGACACAAAAAGTTGACTACTTTTTACTCGTTCCATTCTACTTTTTAGTAGCAATAATCTATTGAATTCCCCTATTGAAAAGCATAGATTACATGGTAATGCTTTTCACCAGACGACATAAGAAGAGTGACCAATAGTACTAAGTTTCTATTAACGGAGAAACGATGGTTGTTATGATGTAGTATTAAACTCACATACACGCATACACCAACTACGTATTTATTCTTAGGCGGGTACAGCTGGCTGGGATAGTAAGCCGTGTTATAAAAAAAGGATGTTTTACTTCTTCCAGCAGGAGCAGGCAGTTGTAAATGGAACAAATTTTATAAATTCGCTACTAGACTCCTCTTTTCTCTATATTATCCCTGTGAATCCTTCCCTTTTCAAAAAAGAGGACGTGAGCGGATATTGGGGTGGCTATTTTGGTGAAAAGTTTGTAACATTTTTTTGGTGAATAAAGAAGAAAACGAGTATTCTTTTTGAAAATATTTCTTTGTTACTTTTACTTTATGTACTCACGGCATAATGCATAAGAAAGGAGTGGAGAGAAGATTGTTGCAACACTATAATAACACATATCATGTTCCCCCCGTATAACGTAAATGGATCGAGGTAGAGCACTTCACCAAGATAGTTATGGCATTGTGGAAATAAAAAGGTTACGACATTACGACCTCTTTCTACCGCTGCTTCACAATTTTATTTTCACCCTCCGCCTCCTTCCGGTCATCTGTGAAGAGATTCATAAGTCATATAAGTGCTCTCTCCCAAGTGGAATGATTTTGTTGAAGTTTTTAAAAAACATATATATATTTCAAGAGAGAACTTTCAGGGGGTGATAATCCGAAATTGCTTTTAGTTTGGTGGCACCCGCGTTTCTGGCACCACTCACATATATACATAATTCTTTGAATATTCTGCTGGTGGTTCATACTTTATCATGAATTTACTGGTGGTGGTGAATTTCGCATCATATAAATCTACATCTTTCAAAAAATGGATGAATTCTAATTTAATGAGATTTAAAAAGGCAGCATTAGCGCTTTAGAATATTATTCGCTTTTATTGTTGTATAGTTTTTCCAACCGCAATTTGGGGGAAACACAGAATGACAATTTAATCGACTTAAGTTGATTATCCTGAGTGCAGTTTAAATGGAAATCGACAATAAATACTCTTCACTGTCATGAATAAACTGTTTTCTTCTAATGTCTGCTGCAATGCACAAACCGACAAGACCAGACTCTAAAATGTATTGAATATCCTAGATCCCCGTATGCTTACTTATCTGTGGATGTGAAAGTATCTCTTTGTCACGTAAGTATATGTAATTTACATAATAGTGTTCGGAAAACGATACTGTCTCGTATCTACCCATACCGATTTGAAAATGAATCCACGCGATAATACAGACAAACGTTGCTTTGCTCTTCGTAGTTCCTTTCTATTATGATTATTATTTGAAAGGGTCTATCTATCGCACAAATTGAGTAGTAAAAATTGTCCCTAGACATAAATTAGTGAACAAAATGAAGAACTAAAGTGAGAAAATGGGATAACCTAAAACAAATAAATCTTGTTCTTCTTATTCCTTGAATAACTACTGTATAAAATGAAAGCACAAAGAAAAAACAGGGAAGAATGAAAGGAAGGCAACTTTTGTGTTTGGGGGAAGTGGGACTGCGAATGACAGACCAACAATGTGGTACTACTACTACTTCTTCGAGTAGCAAATGCAGAGCAACGGCATTTTCAACTCCGTTTTGTTCTCTTTCTTAGCTTTTCTTCATAGTTTGTTTGTGGTAATAAACCGAGAAGAATTGGAAAAACCTTGACAGACTCATTTATCACTCTGGCGAGAAGATAGCAATGAAAATCGAAGAGAGAAATGTTGTATCATCAGTATCACATGGTGCAACACTAGCAACACCATTTTTAGTCTATATCTAAACTCCCATATACATAAAGGCATTGATGGTGGCTTTGGATCACAATCATACATTTCCAATTCCAATGTGCTTTACAAGTTAGTTAGAAAATTGTAAAAAAAAAGTCTTTCTTTTCAGATTTCTTAACTTTTTTTTCTACTCCTTCTGTCTATCATTCTTTTTTGTGGTCCATTTTAAAAGTAAGACGGCAGCAAAGGAGAGAAAGAAAAGAAGAAATGAAAGCAGATGAACTTTCTTCAAGAAAGATACCTTTTAAATCAGGCAAACCTTTTAAAAACTTGCGTTCAATCTGTGATTGTGGCCTAGTTAGACTATTCTTTACAATCCGAAGCACACACACAATGCTTTCAACTGTACTTACTTATGTGTACTTGCTCAACATCAATACGGAGAGGACGGGTAAGTTGTAGTAGTACTTGTTTAAGCTTTTAAGTCTTTGGCTGCTGATATAACGAGAAAAGACTTTTCTTAAGAAAAATATGCTGTCGTAGAGTGTAGCACACGGAAAAAACGTACATTTCAGATTTCTTTTTAGAACGCACAAGCAAACCATCAAGATATAAAAAGAGAAAGGACAAGAAGAGTCATATTATCAGTACACAATGGTATAAAAAGACACTTTACGGTCAGGAAAGAATGGATGGAAAAAAGAAACGAAAAAAGCGAGAAAAACTACAAGATATATGACCATTTGTGTGGGAGGGGAAAGCAATAATTTAACTTGACTTCATTTTCTCCTCTTTTCTCATCTCACTTTCATTCAGTCATTCAGGTATACATGCCTATAATGCATAATATACATATATATTTCTACGGATAAGGGAATTTACTATATACACATCAGTCGAAGCAGTAAATTAATAAATTTTCTTTGTGAACTCATTCCCTAAATTATGGACGCATTCACTCTTAATGCGATAGGTAACAGAAACTGGCCAGATATTTTTTTTCGTTTCTGAACCCCTATTGAATGTTATCTGATTTTACATAGGTCTCACTATTGTCTACCTCATATTTCATCCCCATTTTCGTCAATACCAATAAACTGGGCGACGGTTTGAGTAGAATTCTTGGAGATTTTTAGCAGAGTGTCGCAAGCGACAAACATATTCATGCATTCAACTAGTTTAAAAAGCAAGTTCAGTATGAGAGAAGTCGCTCGTTTTCCCTCATAGTGATTTACGTTACCTGGCTATTTCAACTTATTTGTACCATTTTATCATTATTGACAGTTGGAGAAAAGAAGGAAGTGGAAAGTAAACTTTTTTTTCTTCTTCGGAAACCCAACGCCAATTCAGCAAAGGGACGGGAAGGGAACATATAGTATTATGTAAATCAGATTGGCCGTAGGCCCCAACACGTATCCTTTCCGCTTTCTTTCTCTCAAGATTTTTCTCTTTTTTCCAGCTTGTTGAGATTGGTTTCCTCCTACTTCTCCTTCGTCTTCTTCATCTTCAACTTTTTTCTCTATCACTGAAATGGACAGGAAACATTGTTGGAAATCAGTAGTGAGGATTTATTGCTTCCTTCTTTAAGTCACAAGAGAAAATGGTAAATAAGTTGCGATAAAATGTCACACGCAAACAAAAAAATAGAAGGAGAGAGAGGAAAAAATCAAAGAGGAAATAAACTTTTATATTGCCTTATTGAAACAAACACAAGGAAAATGGAGATACAGATACATTTGAGACCAAGAACCAGATTCTCCTGTGGGTAAATAACATTACCGTGGGCTTTCTGATCTTCCCAGGAATGTATTCCGCAACTTAGTTCCTTTCTCGTCTCCTCCTACCATTGCATTTGTCAAAGGGTGAAGGATGTACTTTGTATAAAATTTCGTTTTCAATTGAATTGGATTGCTTTGAACTTTTCTCTTCTCGGCAATGTTGATAATAATATGTAGTCAATTGCCTAAGTATTACTTTTGTTTGCCAGTCAGCAGTAGCTGTTTTGCTTTCTTTATAACAACTAACTTTGTATTTTGGAGAATTTCCTGCATATATGTAAGTCGTATGTATTTATACATATCGTATATAAATGACAAGTTTAGTGTGTTTCCTTTGGCAAAATAATATATAAAACTATTGTTATCTTATGTGGTCTTTAGTATTCTTTCATTTGAACTAAATACTTTTTTTGTAATAATCATGGGTTTACCCTCTTGTGACTTTAGATAAGAAACGTCAATATCCTTGACATATCAATAGTAATAAATTATGTTTCTCAAGGAGAAACCAAAAACTATATGTGCTGGAGACAGGTTAATTGAATACCGAACCAGAGAAAACCAGATATTATAGTATAGGCTTAAGTTAGTCCATGTCAAAAGTAAAAAATTTCTCGTATGTATAACTAATTTTTTTACGCTATGAAAAATCAGAGTGAAACTCTTGGTATTTTCCACAAATTTACGTGTATAACTGTCAAAATGAGTGCTCGAGAGAGTGTAAGAATGGAAGAGGAAGTACAAACCTAACAGTTGTCTCAAGGGATTCATCCTTTTCACACACAACTTCCAAAATTCCATTAAGTTTCACTAAAATGTAGCAAGAGTGAGCAGTGAATGAAACAAACTTGTCTTTCCATGCTTGCTTTCCCTTTTTTGACTTGGTAGTCCTGTATCTCATCTCGGCTTAAATTGTACAATCTGATTTCAACAAACTGCTTCTTTAACTCACATTTTACTAATTTTACCAAAATTTTCAATATGTTAAACTTTCTGTGTTTGGACCTACCATGAGCGTGCTAATTTAGTTTTGAAGGAGTTTTGTGCCATACTCATACATTACCAGAGATAAAAACAGGACAGCAAAATCAATACTCATGTTAATTAAATATAGCTGCGTTGTAGTTCATAAGTGCCTACTTGAATTTCCTTGGTTGGTTGCTGCTTTCAGCAGCATGTCCGTATATATTTTTGGTTGAGAATAGAAAAACGTGTTTTTCTTCGAGAATGCCATATATTCCTTCCCCATTCTGCTCCATATATCCGGTGTTTTCATTTTCCTTTGTAGGGTTGAAGATTTATCACCACTTGAGAATTTTTTTTGTGAGCAGCTTCTCTATCTACGTAGACGAGAGAACTGCAAATTGTGGCTTGGCTGGATGTATCTCTCCACTCCTTGTAGCGCATTGTATTTGTATCGAATGTGCGGCTCAACCCAACCTTCTGCTTTTTTCGAATGCTTTTTATCCTTTTTCAACTTTGTCTTGTTGTCCGACCACCATATAACGTCTTGAGTTTTCAAAGCGATTTAAAATATACAGGGAAAGGCGTTCTCCCTTTGATTTTATATAGGCTTTGGTTTCCTGTTGTTGAATCTGAATCACAGTCAAATATACAATGGGAGGCTTGTTAAAATAAGAAAGGATCTTAGGAATTTGAGGAAAGGTTCAATTGTATCCTTTTATTGATAATATATATAACGCTTTCGTAGTTACATGGGGGATAAAAATAACTAACGTATATATATACAAAACAAAATACTATAATATATACATTATAATAACTATATATGTCTTGTCTTATGTAAGGGTGGAACGTTGAATTCCTCAGATCCACCTTGCAAGCATCCTTCATCAATTCAAGTGTTCTAAACTGTTATTTAATGTACGTCTGCCACAAGAACTTGACTACTTGACGATTGCCTCTTGCTCGAATTTGCTACAATTTCTTCTCTCGTGGGTTCCATTTATTGCTTTCCTATCTTTCTTATTTCTCCCATTTCCAGTGTCCCTTCCTATCCCTTTCTCTTCCTTTTTTGAAAAACCCCTTGTTTGCTCTCTTCTCCGGAAACAAATTCACAGTTTCAGGAAGATGAAGCAGTCTTTGCAAGAATGCGTTTCAAAAGTAGGGAGATGGAGAGAATAGGTATTATGCTTTTACCAAGAAAGGCAAATTTAGGCAAGTTCATGTTCATCATTCTTTGAACAAACAATAAGATGATTCCTATCCAAATCTAAAGGGAGAAGCTCATGGGAACACGTTCTCCCATTATATTTTAAATTTATTCTGTTCCACCATAATTGAAAGTATCCAAATATCTGTAATAGAACTGTCGTAATAACAGCTACTGTCATCGTCTATATAAAGTTGTATAAAGCGTCATCTCAACACACTTTTGTTCATCGTATCATATTACATCGTATCATCATCATCATCATCATCGCATCATTCTTGCTCTATGCAATCCATCAATGGCAAGTATTAGATGAATCAATCATAAGCGTGAGACGAATAATTTTGTTATGAAACAGCGAGAGGTGAGATGATTACAGCATAATATGCATTTATGGAAGATACGTAATAAATCTGATAGGGTATTCATTCACTGTCAGCGGATTCTTTTTGGGTTGTTATAATCTCCTTTTTCTTTACACTGGGAATACTGTTTGCGATTTTAATGTGTCAGGCAAGCATGTGTGTGAAAATACGGATCCGAGCAATGGAACCAATATCTCATTTCAACAGCACACATGACTACTGATGCGTAGAAATGTGATCGCAGGCAGTTTAGCTTAGCGATAAATTCTTTCCCAAGCTACCTTTCACCTCAAAAGGAAGAAGCTGTACCATTACGAATTTTTGGAGTATTCAGTCGATTCAGAAACGCATTATCACATCAAGATCCATCATCAAAGATTTACACAGTGTAGCACAGTGTCTCTCTCGTCTGGTTTAATGACTGCGACGTGAATGAGGGGCTTTCTCTTGCCTCAATATCATGTTTCTCCAAATAGATTTGTTGTGGGACCCATAAGTACATATATATCTCATTTATTTTGGTGCATATGCCCTTATTCATGTTCAAAACATCAGTAATCTGCATCCATAATGTGCATACATACATTTTGGTACATACGTAATGTGTTCTGAATTCTGAATAGAAATTTCAAATAAACACATATTGTAATGGATAGGAAATTTTTATCAAAGGATCATTTGTCAATTTGACAGTTTTGGAGCTGCATGCGTACATGCTGTATTTTCCAATTTCAGTGTCTTTTTTTTGCAAAAATTGTTTGCCTATGTGGATGAGTAAATATGTTGAACAAAGATAATGCACAAAATATTCATGCGAATCCTAAAAGTCAACAAAGCAACTCTGTCGTTAGCGCGTTAAGTAATGAAAATTAGCAACACACACTGATCCAGCGAGAAAGTCAGGTCGTAAAAGATTTGTGTCTCTTGGGTCCACTCTGGTGAAAGTACAGAAGGTTTCATGTATCCCTCATATAGCTAAACGAAGTGTATTACTTATAAAACAAGACAATATAATCAGTAGCAAAGCTGAAGCTGGAATAGTAAACATACAATGAGATGTAAAAGAAACCATTGCTCCAGCAAATGCTGTGACTTGTGACAGACTCACGCGTAAACTCCAAGTGTTCCCAGACTAAATAAAAAGGGTAGATGATAAAGAACAAGAAACTGAATTAGGGAAAAGTCATATAACTACTGAAGCATACATATGTAGTAAGTAGTAAGAGTAGCAGTAACAATCTCCATGTACAGCAAGAAGGACGGTTACGATTGGTAGTAGTAAGCAATCGAGTGGAAAATAATCAATCAATATTCCTATCCTTTGATTGTCTCCCACCCTGTTTTATGAGGTTGACGAAACGCTCATAAAAAGCAGTTCTTTTATCCGATTAGATCCATTCCAGTTTGTAGTAATACTCTCGATCTAGGATTACGGTTTTGTCCTTTTTCCCTCCATTTTCTCATTCTTCCTTTACATCTTACGTCGTATCTAGATTTTATTCCTTTTCTTTCTCCCTACTCTTCGAAAGAGTCCGTCTAAGTTGGGTTTGTTCATTTCTGACTTTTCCATAAGTCTGAATACTGAGTGAGTGACTTTCCTTTCTTTTTTCATCTCTGATTTCTGTTTATAGCAAGCAAGCTACATTGGACAAGTAACGATTGTATTCAAGCAAGCTTTCAGCTTCTTATATCTTTTTTTCATCCTTTCTTCGTAGAAGAGAGTGGAATGAACATCCCATCTCTTCCCTTTCTAAGTTGCTTCTACTACTACTACTCCGAATACCAATCTTATTCACATTCATTCATTCGTTGAACTTACGACTTACGATGAGATTTCTCCTGCTATAGAGAGAGCACTAACAACAAGAGTTCAATGAAGAAAGAGGTATTATTACTTGTTGTTTATAGTTTATAAAGCATTATTCTTTATATACTTACATAGATTTTATGGCCTTTTTTTGATAGAAAACGACAATGAAAAGAAAATCACATTGAACGAGAGGCTGGAGGAAAAAATGGGGCTCCTCACTCACACACAACCTGTATTAAACGAACAATGAAAGGAAAGACTTTGAATTTTCAATCAAGCCTTGTTTTAATGACAATTTTCCTGTCTTGACTTTAACAAACGGAGCTTTGGGGATGAGGAGCGCAGACACAATATGTGACTTGTACAATGAGTCCCTCGACTTTACCTCATAAAAGCGCAACACACGCAGGGAACAGAATGAGGCCAACGTGGTTTGGTCTGGTCTCAGCAATCCCTTAATTAATTGAAATTTTTATTTGGTTACACTGGTTCCAGTCATAAAAATCTGGTCTGTACAAGCAGAAGTAAATAAACGTGTGCGTTCTCTATACAGCCCTGCCTTTACCTACAAAACCCATGTAAGCTCGTAATGATGAGCATCCCTTGTTGATTTTATGTACGGTATCTCTCACTCCTTCCACCGCTTTATTTCGTTTCCTTCTGTGTACCCATCTCCAGTCGATTTAGAACTACACACAACTCCTGGGTTTTAGCTGGGAGCTTATCCCTCTCAAAAGCCAAAATCCAAACAACCATATATACCACACACATTCCTGCCTCGCTGTTCCAACAAAGGATGAAAACTATTTTTTGTTGGAAAAGTTTGTGTGATTCAAAGTAAGCTGTGAAATAATGCAGAATGTACGTACAGCGTGAGGGGACGTACTATATATTTCAACGGTTTCCAATGCAAGTTATTATTATTTTCACCCATAAGCTCAGGAAAAGTATAAGGAACCCGTCACCAAAAACAGAGACAATGGAGAATCTCTGCGCCTACAGTTCACTTCTTTATGTACGTAAACAGTGAGGTAGGGATGGATGGGGAAAAGTGTAATACCAAATTCATCTTACAGCCGTGTGTGTAATGTTCAAGTACGGCGGAAAGGTGCTTTTATAGGTTAAGTCATGGCACTTATGAACGAAAAACCAAAACCCTTTCTCCTCGTTTTCATGGGTTTCATAAGAACACCCCACTAGTTTTTTTGCTTCTCTCAATAAACATAGCTAGAGTTTTTTGTCATTCAAGAAGTTTAATACTTTATGATTCTTCTGAACTCGCTTGCTGAATGCCGTTGCTCATTTATTTTCTCCCAAGCAAAGCATTTCAGTCAAAAAATCAGAGTCGTATGAACGTTTCTTTCCCAAAACCGAAGGTGTTTCGATATATAAACCAACCATATATATGTACATAAAACGGGAATTGTATTCTTTTGATTTTTCTGCCTTCTTCCCACTTTTTTATATTCCAGCCTGATTCCATTTTATAGCTTTACCCACTTTTATTTCTGATTTTGTTTTGACTTTCATCTCAGAAGAGGGAAAAATGGAAAGCGATGAAAACCAGTCTCATACCCTTCTCTACTGCTTCGCTTTCTCCGCAACGTATTTTGAGTTTGGGTTTTATGTCTGACCTCGATTCTATTTACAGACAATCACAATCTTCTCTAGTTAAGTTGTATACATGCATACTTAGATATTTATTATTTTGCAGAAGCTATCAGCTATCCCTTTAAAAACAAGAACAGATTACAGATAAGCGCTCAATATCGAATGTACATGTGTCAGCATAAGTATTGGTCGGCATATTTACTTTAAAAAATGCTGGGTAAGCTGGATTTCAAGAAGGAATTTCCTTATTCATTTGAAATAGTTTATTGCTTCCACTTCAAATGTTACTTTGCTTTTTTCTGGGATGACTTTATAAGTTCGATAAGTCTCGAAAACCTATAATAATTGGACATTTATGTTTACAGAAGATAGTTAATAGTGTGATGGACAATTTCGCTCGGAATTCGTGTTGATTGCGCCCTTCCTGACAACATTCTTGTTTCACTTCTCATTTTGACAACCTAGACTTTGCTTTGATGTCATGTAAATAAATACAACAGACGCAGACTGACATGTTATGTACGCAGCCATCAACAATGTTTACCTCATCATATCATGTCATCCTTCAAAATTCAAAACCAGCAAGTCATACAAGTCATATAGTCATATCAATCTTTATACTTTTTTCCTGAAGAGTACATGTTTTAGAATATGAGTCTACATACAATTCTTCGTGTAGTTAATTTAAAACAAAGGAAAAACTGCGTATTTTGCTCAAGGGAGATGTCAATTTTTTCTACCGTATAACTTTATAGAGATGAGATGATGCTTCCACCCACCCTCAATACAAACAAACAGGGACGTAGTTCAAGAACACGCATAGGTTATCGTCGTGTCATCAAAATAAATGAATATTTATGTTACATGTTGGCTGCCTGTAACACTACTTGCATAGTATCCCCTTTCACTCCTGCAAAAGGACGTGAAATGTGGCGCGTACGAAGACGAGAGACAGAGAGAAACGTTTGCCTTTTCATTCACCCATGCCACACACTTTCATCTACTCATTTCCATCTCATGTCAGATTCGTTTTTTATGGTGCCAAGCAGAAACTTTAGAAAAACATAAACGAGCAGCTAGATACATACAAATTTAAGTTGTGCTTTTCTGTTTGTTGTTTCCTAAAGCTGCTATTAAAATAAAGGAAAAAAATAAGCACATGGATGGAGTAGGCTGGAGTTGCTTTGTCTACTGATCTTGACGGTAAGTAAGTTCAAAGCTGCAAGTGCTGAAGTATGAACTTTATGCCCATTCAAACTCTACTACAAGTAGAAAAAAAACCATGCGATGCGATGACTAACTAGAAGACTATAGTTGAAGTATAAAAGTAAAAAGCAACGCGTGTAATATGGCCCTAGTTTAAATTACATACGGTACGGTGTCTACATATAATGGTGTTCCTCTTAAATACTTAGGCCATTTCCCTCCACTTATAATAAACACTAGAACAGCGAAAAATCCTCTTTCCTCTCATCATTACATTTCCCTTTGAAGACAATCGAGAACGAGGAACTCCAAAGTTTTCCCGTTTTTATGTTAAAGTTACGACTGTTTGGGGGGAAAATAATTTGCATTCAGCCTCTGATCTCGTAAAAAACCAAGCCTATCAGTCGATTCTACGAAACCTGGGAGTTGTCCTTTTGTTCTTTAATTCAGGGCTTACGTTTTGTAAAATGATGATAATTTTTTTTGATGCAACCCTGCTATTCCTTACTCATTGAGGTAATGATACCCGTTTCCTTTCCTGCTACATTAGCATCTTGTATTTAAGTAGAGGGGAGAACTCAACTACTATATTCCTTTGCACAAGCTCTATGTTGTTGAACACCTTTTAATAAACTGTTTCAATGTTTAAAAATAGTATTAAAACCATTCACAGACTTGTAGTTAAAGTTAGAGAGTTTCAAGATTTATTTAATTTCTACGTATACATTTATTGAAAAATCGTCCTACGCCCACAATACTAGATAAAAGTATATATACCTTAAGCTTTCAGCATCTGCTTTCTAGTTGTTAAAACTTTGCAGAAATTTGTGAAAATCTTTGCTTTCTACTTTTGAACTATGAGCGTAATTCTGCAGTTTTTACAAATGGTGAGGGGATACTATAATCATAAAGAACAAGCTCAGGTTACAGTTTTTTACGCATTTTGTCATAAAAAAGAACTTGTTCAATGGTGTCGGATTTTTCTCTTTAGGGAAAATACATAAAATTTGGATTTGCTTGGTGGCACAGGGGAAAGTGGATCCCGTGAGGAAAGTGGAAGGTTGATTGCTAAGTAGCAACATGCCTCGTGTCGTCGGCAGTCTAAAGATTCGTACTCAAATAGTATATTCTAAAAATTACATGTCGCATAGAATTTCAATGCTAGAACGAGTGTACTGCTATTATTTGTTTGGTCTGATGTAATGAAATTGAGTATGGGAGTCCAGACATTTGTTAAATTCACGCCCCAAAAATTACAAGCCACAGTAAAAGATCTAAGCTTTGTGTGACATGTTACGTAACGTAGGTCCGAGATCTCAACTTTCCCCAGTGTTACATTTTGTATGTCACATTTATTTCAAATGTTAAGATACTGTGTGACACGTATCGGTTGTCAGCTTCATTTTAGTTTGTCTTTATAAACCTAAAAAATACAAGTGCATCCTTCCTACTGTCATCACATGTATGCATGTGTACTGAGATCAATTTCGTTAAGGAAATAATGGGACTCGTAAAATTGAACGAACAGAAAGAATACATAATTTATGTTGATTTACTACAGTTTTGTGAAGTGGTACTTCTTCCACTCTTATGGATTTTGTTCTTGCCCTTGTCACATATTTTCACTTCAACTACACGCACTCGCCAGCATGAACGGAGTCGTAGAAAATTTGATGTTCGGGTCATAAGCTATAAATGGTCAGCTATATTTTTTGAATCCATGTCGTCCCAATTAAGAAGAATCGCGACATAACAAGTAATTGTGAAAATAATAAAAATCACATACTCCCTGTACTTCACTGATAAACCCTATGTCTCAATTACACCAAAGCCATAGCTATGCTCTCTTTTCTCTGTGTAGCTCGCTATATGATAGTGAAAGGAAAAGTTTTTTGTGCGTTGCTGTTAAGTTCATTCTTTATGAAATTCATGAGATAGGCATAAAATAGGAGTGAACGACTGGCTAAAATCAATTCTGGCAAGGGAAATGGGCTACAAGGGACTCGAGTTTGTAAATAAGTAAAACCTAAAGCTATTGCTTACGAAGGGTGGAAAATAACCTTTATTGTCACTATATGCGTTTATCCTCCGTTATTACTTCTTTCCTTCCTTATACTATACTTCAGTTTTAGTAGTAGATACTTCAACTTTCTCCTTCCTTCATGGCCCGTTTCCACAAGTATCATTTTCCAAGATGGGAAAACATCAACATCCAAAATTCATGATATGATGGCGTTTCAATTGCTGAGTGAGATCCATTCACCTTAACTTTCACTTCGATGTTCCGTTCTAAACTAGCGGCAACGCATCACGCGTCCAGTGGAATCGAACTAACTGAAGCAGATGAAAAGGAGGATTACCGCGTATCTTTGTCAAACAACGCGATATACACAAAGTAGTGGCTTACTTTTGTGGAAATTGTTTGTCTGTCCATCTGAAATCCAAAAGTAAACCTAACTTGACTTTAGATTTTTTATTTCAATAACGTTCTGTGAATGTTTAAAAACTTTTCTTCAAAATTTAAACTTTTTATGCAGCAAAAAGCGTTATACATTCTATTATGCCAATAGGATAATATGGATAAGGATGATATCCTGTCGTATGTAAAAAAGAAAAATGAGAGTATGAGTGTAAGTGAGATGAAAAGGCACATATTTTTCCATTCATGGACACTATTGCTGATATCTCCATTGCTTCACATTTCAATGAGCATGGAATCCATTAGCGACTTGTCCGGAAGCATGGACAGTGAAACTCAGGCGACTGCAACCGGACATAGATACATTGTAGAATTGGCAGGAGCTTTCGGAAAGAAGCTCTTGTCATTGTCCTCATCATAGTTATTATTATGTTGGGCATTATTTTCAACTTTTGTCATCCAACGTTCCTCCCAATTTTGCTTTACATGATCGAGTAACTAGTAATGTATCTAACAAGCGAGTGAGCCTATGCGAAAATATGATAATGTTCGACCCATTGAATAATAATAATAATACATAGTATATAACCTATACGTGCACACTCCGTGGATACTGTTTGATTCAAAGAGTGAATCAGTCGCAGAATTTTTTTCTTTGTATTATGTAAGCATTTCAACTTACCTGATCAAGCTTAAAATGGATTTCTTTCAACATGGAGCCACTCTTCATGATGTGATGGTCCAAAAGGTTCAGCTACGATTGTTCAAAAGTAACTGGATTGAGAAAATATATCAAAAGTCAGAACGAAATATATTATTCGGTATATGGTAGGAGCGAAGCCATATATCGAAACTTTTCTCCCCCATATCGTCTCTTAAAAAATGAAAGAGGGACAGTGAACAACTGAACAGGGCTGAAGGATTCAATTTTATCTCATTTTGATATGAACCTATCATTATGCTACACGCTGCCAGAGAAAAGAATCCAGAATCAGTGAACGGAAAAGAATGAAGGAAAAAACTCTGGCCATCTTATTTATGGATGACTATTCAACATTTAGCTTCCTTGTAAGTTAGTAGGAATACACTCCCAGTCTAAATTCACTGTAGTATCTATGCGTAATATACTTTTTTAAATCATTTTAATAAAGTCCATGTCCATTTTCTTACATGTTGAACCTCGTTGAACCTGGGGATTTAGATCATGTGTAATCTGAATGTACTTACCGTATAATTTCTTATAATCTATGCAAAAGTTTGAAGAATTGAGTTGTCTTGCTTATTAAAAAGCAAAGACAGCTTTTGAAATCCCTCCCTTTCCGGTACACTGTTGCTTACAGAATGAATTGTTAATTACTTACAAAATCAAACCACTGTCAGTCTACGGAAATCTTTGACAGTGACAAAACTTTCTTAATTTGAAGTTACTCCTGAAATTTACGCAATTACGCAATACTCATGGTTTTAAACTTATTTTAGTATTTAATTCAGAGATCTGTCAAGAAACCCTTGAAATAGCTGTGAATGAAAGTGTAGACCAAAGTCGGAAACTATTTTAGACTTTGACGGGTAATACGTTCGAGAAGTAAAACTCAGCAGACCAAGTAAGTACTTTGCATGATAAATGTTTTTCTTTGATTTCACGTTTGCTGTCGGTGTGTGTAGAGTTCAAGTTTGCATTTCCTTTTTACTTTTCCCAGTCAGACTTCAACGCAATATGTGCGTTGCCTCCCGCTGACTTCTGATTACTCATCAAAGAACGATAAAAACGGAAGTATGACGTGAAAACATATATTCATCGGTTTTGTGTTAATTAGCTCATTGGCCCTTTTCACATTTGGACGCTGAGTGGTAAAAGAGTTTTCAGTTTGAAATTGTGATCGTCTTCATTCCGCTCTACACAGAGAATGAAAGCGGAAGGAAGGAAGAGAGCAGAGAACTACGTAAACTACAATATTTCTCTGTGATGTGAAGTAGAACAAACTGAAAAGAGAGTCAAAATTGTCGCCTCCGGCTCAGCAGGCAATATTATCCCTTTTCCAGTACACATCACACCCGCAAATATAACGCATCCCATAAACATAACCTTTAGTACGCTTTTTTGATCAACTCAACTACGTCTTTGGCTTGACTTTTTATGAACGCACTAGATGCGAATGTATGTAAATAGTGGTAGGTAGGCAGTAGGCAGAGCAGATTTTTGAGGAAAGGACAAAAATACTGGGAAAAGGGGGAACAGGTCTTCACCACACACTAGTCAAAGTCAAAAGCACAGGAAAAGCCTTCCAGTTCAGTTAGTCAGGGAGCAAGCACACGTAAAATATTTTGTGGCTAAACTCGATATGAATTTCGAACAGAACATTTCATAAAGTATGGAAATGTAGGTCTTATATAATATGTGGTAGAGTTGTAGTGGCAGAAAGCATATTCAAACACGTGTCAGCTTCAGGCGAAAAAGTCGTGAAACATTTTTGGACGCATAGAATAGAATAATTTAAGTACGCAAAAACAGCTGGAAGCCTACCTCATCACATCTTCATTATCATCACCATCGCTTCTGGTAAAATCTTTCCAGTTATGACATCTGAAATAGACTTCTTGATAGATTACAAGGAACGGGAACTCAGTTTTGGGCAGGGGAATTGTCAACATCAAGTTAGCCTTTCAAACGAGGTTGCGTTGCCCTAATGATTTTTTGTGGTTATACTTCAACAAGCTTAGTAGAATTGGCGAGGAAGATTAACTACAGAAATTCGAGACCCTGCCTCCTCTTACGCTTCAACTTTTGAGATATTCGCCGCAAACTGAAATGAAAATGATGACAGAATGACAGTTGCGTAAATGCTTTCTTCAAAGAAATACAAAAATTGAGATTAGGATTGAGCTGTCGAATCGTGACCTCCAACGACGACAACGCACTCATCATAACATTTGGCTTGTCGTCTACCTCTACTATTTGGAGTAAAAGCCTTCAACTTTACTTTTAATGAGATTTTCTCAGGATCTGACAGCAATTTTCGAGTAATCTCCGCATTTAGCTGGGTTGGGGTTATAAAGTTGGATTAAATAACCAAAAATAACTCAAATATAGATTTAGCTAATAATAATGCAATTTTTGTATATCATAAACTCATATATTATACATGCTCCAGAGTTATTTCACTCTACCCAATATCTAGTACAAAATCAATTACTTACAAAACCAAACTTTTCATTACTTTCTCAACTTTCTTCGCTCTCCAAAAGTGCAATTCTTCCTAAATAAGCGGTAACAATATTTACTTTTAGTATGGCGATAGTTATGTATCATTAAAAGTTTTCGGTTTCCGCATTCTCTCAACAAAATAACAAGACTAACAAGGTAAGTTTATTGGCATAATTTGACATAATCCAGTCCGTAATCAGAAAGTTTTTCCCTTCACAGGAATGTGTAAGTTTTTCAGGGGCACACCAGACTCAGACACATGCTTGTATTTAGTAATAAAACCAATTTTCTTAATATGCTCGGCCCAGGATAATGTGAAAATGGATGGAATATCCCACTATATTGCTTCACTCTTCCCACAATGGAAATGACCCAACATAAGTGCTATTTAAAAATAACAATTTTAGAAGAAAAACACTATCCTTCCTAGTTTGTGAAGGAGCGAGCATTAGTTTTCAGCCGGCAAAGTAGTGAATGTTGTCCTCACTGTGGATCCCAAAGTCTTGCAACATCCTGTTGAGATATTAACTATCATTACCATAACTGTTATCAAAATATATATCTACGCGAGGAGTTGGCCTAAATGGCTATTGAATATTTAAGCAAAAGTTTTCCAAACTGATAAAACACTAGACTTACTGCTCGCAGCTATGATTAAAGCCATATGGACCACAAACTAGGGCTTTATGTTGGGATGCTTCCTTTGTTTCAGGAACCTGGTCAAATACATGCCTCAATTTAGCAGTCGCAGGGTAGCCATAAAGTTCATGTGGATTGGCTAGATCAGCTTCCATAATGGTTAGGCTGCCACGAATTCGATTGTTATTGCTGGCCCCGCTTCCACGAGTCTCATCCTTTTTAGAGTCATCCTTTGCATCATCGCTACTTTTCCTATTGAAATCCAACTTTGCACTTTCATCCTTCTTATCCTCCTTCTTCTCCTCATTTTTATCACCAGCATCATCATTGTCAATCGAATATCGATAAACCCTCGTTAAGGAGTAGAAGAAATGGAACCAGGTGTATTTTCCATCCAACTCCATCCATGTTTCCTTCCAAATAACGTCGCCCCGATACTGGACAAAGAAGAGGAGGATCACAACTTTATTCTGTAGCTCCTCTTTACGCATAACGTATTCTTGAATAATTCGGGTCATAACGGAAATTCCTGTGCCGCCTGCTATTAGTAGCATTACGTCCATATCCGAGAAAAGAAAGTCGAGTTTAAAGTTTCCCATTGAGGGAGAAATGTAAACGTCTATTCCATCCAGTATCGCATCCATTGGCATGTGGTGGAGCATGGAAGTAAAATCCCCATTTTTAAACTCTTTAATTATGAAGAAAAGCGTCTGAAATCCTCCACTTTCCTCTTGGAATTTCTCTTCAAACTCGTCCGGCAGGCAGACTGGAGTGTAAGGACGGGTTTCATCTTTTCCACAAAAGTAATAACAATTTTATGCTTAGTACCCCCGATAAAACATTCACAAAGCTGGGATTCCGTAATAAAAATTGATGCTGCTTTACCCATCAAGCGAATGTTAATGTAGCATCCTATAGGACACCCAATAAACTGGTGCATCCCAACGGACAACCCGTAAAGCTTTACTCCATGCGAAACTGTCGTTCTGAATTTTCCCATTGTCGTTTATATTACTATTATCATATTGCCATTTTAATACTACGGATAAAAAATGCATATTTAATATTCTCAAAAGGAGATATAGCATCTATACCTTTCTACTACTGTTGCACGAAACATTTCCCTCAGTGTGTAGCAACTGAAAAAGAAGCCGTCATCCTGTTTCATAGAAATTATTGGTTTTCGGATACGTACTAAAAATTCATAGAAAAACAAAATTCAATTTGGAACTTTCTGGCAATACTGGATAGTAAAAAGCAAAGTTAACTGCCACCTTTATATGGCTTTTTAATTTCAAGCTCCAAAGTATTATAGTCTGCTGAGAAGGTTCTATATACAGTATCATCCATCACTCGATTGCGAAGGGAAAGTCCACCATACCACACGTAAGGCGCGTCCACATACTTTATGATGGTGACCAGACATCCTCTCACGATTGTGATTGTCCAGTCTTCCACTCTGGAAGCGATCCTGCCCTTGGGGAAGCTTACCTGGAAATGGCAACAAGACTGTGTCTAGTTACATCATCCGATCAAGCAATTTAAGCCGAAAGGAAAATGCAAGTAAAATATTGAATTTAAGCTCTCATCCTACACATTATTCACATTTGTCTAAAAGTTAATGCACACTTTCTATGATATTTGGTGCTATAAAACATTTATTCTCAGTCTCTCTGAATTATCGCTTCAATTTGGGAATTGGATCGGAACATAGGCTAAAAGGTTAACCGTCTAGTCTCAGTATTCCGTGACCAGCCGGAGGGAGCAACGGACTACAGAGTCAGACAAATCAATCATAACACAATGATGCTTTGCTTACCGTATAAATATAATGTGTATCAAACTGTTTGAAGTTGGTCTCAGGTTTCAAGGCTGCATATGGCGTTTTTGCTAAAAAATATATAAAATAATAAGTGCTAGATTAGTCAATTACAACTTGCTTATAACTTTATAAACATACGTCGAAACCACCAATCAGAGACAATCCTGAAAATGTTAAATGAGGTTGGTGGCTCCCACTCTGTATGAGCATGCTCTTTGTAATTTGGCAGGGTTCCAATTTGTTTCCCATAAAGGTGATTATAGAAAACAACATAAGGATGAATCTAAAACGGTGTTAGTCATTAGTTCAAAACTTCATTTATAATAATTATACTATTCTTTTTAAGAACTAACTGCAACAAATAAATGTGTGGCATCAATTCCAACGCCTTGCAACAACAATTTAGAACCTCCCGGATGTTTGAACACATATGCTGTTACATCATACACCCGACCTGCATATAAAGACATAATATTTAGTTTATTTAATCCATTTCAACATGGAACACTTTCTTTCTTTCGTTCTATACTTCTATCCTTACCCTTAATGGCCAGCCAACAGTCATTTAGGTATCGGTGTTTATCAATTTCTGCCAAAGTTATGGTTCTCCAATCAGTCGGTTCATATTTGGAAAACCTCAGAGCTTTAGATATTTTGTGATAAAATCTCGTGAACGCAACATGCTTCCCAACAATGCGAACATTCTTTCTGTCAAAAAGACTTGTCTTGCCGAAATCCCATGTTGATGGATGTTTTATCCTGTCTTCCATAAAGAGTTGCCATTGAGTCTTCCATTTTCCTGTTCTCTTTCCATCAGGACCTTTGCTATCACTTTTACCTCCCTTCTTATCAGCAGCTTTCTCCGTTGGTGGGGGTGAGTCTACCCCATCATACAACTTTATTTCCGTTGGTTTCAACTTCCTTTTTAGTTTTTTTGCCTCATGCTCAGCTTTTAAGGTCTTGAAATGTCGCTCTTCCATTTCCTTTACAAGCTTAGCCCATTTTTCCCGATTTTCCAACATTGTGAAATCTTTCTTTGACATCCATTGAATGGCATGCCTGTGAACGAATGATATTATTATAGCATTCAACCACACCTAGTACATTAGGAAGCTAAAAAAAGCTGCCTGCTGTGGAAACTCTTTTCGTTCGATCGAACACGCAGTGCAAATTTCTACCTACCCAAATTCTGCCATTTTCGTCATATACAGTTTATGCAAGTCCCACATAAAATTCACCATATCGAACGGCAATGCTCCACTCATATTAGCTCTCTCTAGGTACGCCAACAGCAACGGCACGTCAGTAATATCTGAAACGCTGAAGACTTTATGTGCATCAGTTTCTTCCTCTGCCGATGAGTCACTAGCAGAGTGGAACATTTCGTAGTATAAAAATTTATTGTCATTCCAGATGCCCGTGATATGCGCCAGTTTCTCGCAGTAATCATCGGCCTTGAAAATTACTGTTCCGATGTCGGGCTTTTTTTGCTCCACAGTAAACCACATTGCCATGATGCTTGTTGGTTAATTTTAAATATGGCAAATGCTTCAAAAATTACTGGAAAAGTGAAAAATCGCCAAGGACTTTTTTAATCTGAGGGAAAATGACAAAGGGAATTTGGCATGGGCAAGTCCTCACCCTGTGTGCAGTGGTTCTTTCATAAAGAGTCATTCAACATTTCAGCTCATACTCGTTAAGAACTGTAATTTAAGTGATAGCTGTTTGGTCGTATCATGCCTCCGCTCATTTTTTACTGAATTGAACCATGAGTAATGGAGAAAATGTTGAAAAAATTGTCCTGGGAACTCTCAAAAGAGCTCTTAGGCTATTAGCAGGATACTCATGTCACAGGAACACTACTACTACTCGGAGCAGTAGTAGTGAACAGAAGGGAGAGTGAGAGAAAGGGAGAAAGGCAAGGCAAAGAAAAGGTAATAACGAGAAAGCATGATGATCTAGTTCCCCAATCTTCTCAACTTGACTGCTACTCAACTCAGGTACGGAATTATGGTTGTTCTATGATGATATATCATCTTGGAAAGTGGTTCTGTACATTATGTATTAAATATGAAATCCTACTCTGTGCATGCTTTAAATACCCCCTCACATATATGGATGGTTCATAGGCGACCCCATAATTCTTATAAAGAATATTTCGTATTTCTTCTTGGTTGCCCAAGAGCAGCTGCAAAGCGATTGCTTTACACGAGCACATTTCATAGTTTTCCTATTTCTTGTGTGTGATAATAGGATTTTGAGGGGTTGCACAAGAAATCGTAGTGGTGCGGGAGAGCGAACCTACCACGAACTAACGAACAACAGCAGCATCAAGTTGATTGACAATTTTTCGCAATGCTCTTCACAACCTGCACTTCAAGCCCCATGAATTACATCATCGTAAATCCTTAAGAAATAAAGCAAAAGTACAAGTCGGCTCTCCGCTCCTCAAGGAAGACGCTAAAGTAAAACGTGGTGAGGGAAAGAGAGGAAAAGAAAGATGAGAATGGGCGAGTGTCGTGGAAGAAGAGATCATAATTTGACGATGAAAAGCTTTCCAAAAAGAAGAGAATTTAGTGAGAAATGTGATATATCCTTCTGGAGAGAAAAGAAAGGAAAGAGCGAAATGGGAAAAAAGGAGAAAAAATATGAAGAGGTATTAAATAGAGAAAAGAATAGGGAAGCACGATGCCTAGTCACATACACGACGAGACAAGAAAAGAAAAGGCTTTTACTCAACACGAAGAGTTGTCAAGAAATTAGATATATGATAGTGACCACTGACTTTGGTGTAACTCTATTATTTGTTCCATGGCCGCAAACGACAAGCCACTCAACTATCATGAAACTAATGAAGATAATATGAAACGTATTCGCAAATTAACATTTTTGTACATTAACATTACAGTATTTTTGGATAATGCATAACTTTTTGGGATTCATGTTTCTAACATTCGTAGTTTCCGGTTTAGTCCAGAATGTATTATTTGGTATTATCAACACTAATTCATATTACTCGCATGGATTCACCTTGTGAGTTAAAATCTTGATTAATTTTATGTCTATTCATTCAAGTGTGCGTGCACACACGTGTGTTTTGCTTCGTCTAAAAATTATAGCTCGGAATGCCATCCAGCAGTCATATTCAAGTTGAATGAAATCCCATTCTTCGACAACATCAATGAAAACCTTCTCCAAGAAACGGGAGCTTCTAACAAAGACAGGTAGTAATCATGTTTTCTCATCAGCATCAGTGCAGAAAGAAGATTATACCGCGTAGCGTACGGCATACCTCTATTCTTTCGGCATATTGTGGAATTATTAATACCTGTCCTACTCATCAGATTCAAAGGAAACTACGTAGCGTGTAACAAGCGACGACATCTTGACAACATTTCATCTATTCCCATTCAACACAAGATACAAAAAGGTTCAAGCTGAAGGAAACAAAAAATCATGGGACAAAAGCCTTCTCTTGAAGAGTCTATAGATGTGATATGTAACGCACTTTAAGATAATAATAATAATAATAAAGTATAGAATATAATGTGTTCTATAGATGTTTTCCGCTTTGGCTGTTCAGATCTCTTGCGGATCTCTTACACTGATGTACTCAGAAATCACGAAGAAATATAAAAACCAAGTGGAACTCGAATAGAATTCTTGAAGATGTGTTATGAAAGAAAGTTTCAATGAGTAAAATTATTATATAGGAATCAAATTTATTTAATTAACTGAAGCCTTTGTTATACCTTGTGATTTCAATGCTAAAAGGTATCAATCTCACGGTTATATTAGAAGGAGAAATGCACAGATGTAATGAAAATTTAACGTATGCCTGCCTGTCTACATGTCTTTGCTCTTCTTTTCATGTATGCATATTATATTATAATGAATCAAAAAAATAATCTTTCAAAGGGAACATAAATTCAAAATCAAAAGAATCGTACCTTTTGATACGATATGAAAAAGTGCTCTGTACCTGAGATCCAAAATCCTCTTTCCAAGAGGTTTAGGAAGTGAAGCTGTACTGCGTAAGTAAAATTACTTCCAAAGTCTAACAACGTGACATATATATAATTTAGAGTGCAGATACAAAATTAAGTTCAAGCTTGTTATTTAGTTTTTTACATACTACTCAAATACCATTATTGGTTCTTGTCAGGCTACCACAAATAGTTCTTGGAAGTTTTTAACTATCGATAAACTCTTTTAACATTAATTTACTGAGTACTTCAGCATCCCAAATATTTTAATCATAGACACTTGACTTGAGAGAAAAATTTGAAATTACAACCAAGTTTCATAAAAGTGTCAGTGATTGAGGAACATGAGAGAGCAGGGGAAAATTTTGTTCACCTCTGCAACGAGCCAACTCAGCTTTAGTTTGTTTTGCTTATGTTTTTGTGTTCTTACGTAGCGTATACTTAAGTCTCAATAAAAGAAGATTAAATATCTTTTTGTGACATCAGAGAAGTTGTCTTGCTCTCATATATTTCTGCTTTCATCCGAATTTTTGTTATATAATTGCGACCTTCGTCAGTATACTTGTTTACTCTCGTAAACTGTTATTCTATTGTAGTAGTAGTATATACTATATAATATCCTTATGAAAGGCAATCTTTATATTACCGTACCGCCGCCGGAAGGTCGCTGATATTCTCTTTCCTTTTTTGTGATATTACATTGATATTGCCTACTAAAGAAATCGAGGAAATGATTATGAGAAATAAACGCGATGATGCTGATGACGAAAGGTATAGAAGAAGAGAAAACTAACAGAAAATGAAGTAAAAAAGAAAGCCGACACTTGCAGCGAAAGAAGAGAGGTGAAACGGAAAAAGCTTGTCTCGTACATGAGCCACCGTACACAATCCCTTCCAGCTGTAATTTTCTAAGTTTATTACACAACTCATGCTTTTCCTGTGCTTAAGGTAGTTTCTACTCCCCATTCGAAATATCAACCAACCATTTTTGTACATCTATATCAGTAGTAAATTACTGTTTCCTACATTGCATGCTTGTTGTATGTACTGACACTGAAGTTTCTTATGAATTTTCTTTAAAAACAGTCGTGACTTTGGCATGAATTGAAAACCTTATTTGTAGACCGCAATGCAATGATGTTATCATCATCATATTCTCACTAGTGACAAAATATTAGCTCTTTTTAGCGAATCGTGCCTTGAATCAACAATAATAACGTTGCGTTGCGAGCTTGAGCATATTTCTATAAATACACATTGGTATTTATTGCTCTTGATTTTTATTTGTTTTCCTACTTTTCTCCTACTTTGCTCTTGCATATATTTCTTGGGAAAGTAGATGGGTTTTTGTGGACACCGTTTTTATGAAAGAAAACTGAGAGTAAGTAAGACTGTATAATATTTTTGTTGCTCTTCAACATCCACCGTTTCTATTTGAACTCTTCTCGTTCTCGTATCGTACTTGAATGCATAGACACGAACTCTGAAAAACTCAAGTTAGAATGGTATTATTCCATGACATTTTCAGTAAGTTCTCAATAAGTGTTCTGGAGGAACCGCCATCATATCACCACCACCCTTTTTAATGCACATGCCAAATTCGCCAGCATTTTAAGATGGCGTTTTCCCGTCAAATGGAATAGATTAGATGGCTGGTATTAAAACCGTTAACGACACGCTATAAAACTTGATCCACCCGTCCTCCTGATTCATTTTATTTTCTTTCCGTCCTTCATATGTCATGGTAGTTGTAGAGAGCACAAAGTGATAACGCACACTCCATATATTAGCTATAAGTCAAGTGATACATGTATGTTTTGAGTGAAGTACTACTAACAAACATATTCTTATGTATATGCTTATAGAAATACGTGCGTATAGGATAGTATCAAATAATATTGAGGAAAAGACTTGGGTTTGGTTGGGTCGCTCTTGTTATTTGCTGTTTTGTGTGGATGCACAATCTTGTTCTACCTTTTTTCTTGATCTGCTTCAGAGAGTAATACGCAAAGGAGAAAAAGATCTTTCTCTCATATACGACCACCGTGAGCATTGTGCTAGAAATCTTTTTCTATTAAAACGATGCCTTGTCTAAATAGAACAGCGTCAGAAGCTGGTCCACCGGCGATAGTTTTTATATGTTGCAGCTTAGGTACTTAAGAACCACCGTCGTTCATAAAAACTGGAGTAAAAGAATTGGAAACGACTCTAGTTTCATGCACACACACATATACAGAATACATGTGTATACACTGTCCTAGGGCATTTTTTTGGGGAGAATGTTGAGTGTAATACACACATCTACGCTGTGAGTGCAGGAGAAAACGAAAGCACAAATGTTTGAAATGAAGGTATTATAACCTTTTTTTCTAACCCCGTTTATAAGCGTGAATGAATGCCTCTTTGAGTCTAACTGTTTCTTCTCGACGAGCTATAAGTAATATTATAAAGTACGAAAGGAAAAAAGGTAAGTTACTTGCAAGCATCCGTCAAGAAAGAAGGAGAAAGAAAAAAGAAAAGAAGTAGTAAGCAGTAAGTAGTGTCCCTCCTTTCATTTCAATTTCATTCCTCCATCTCTTTTCTTTTTATCCTTTCTTTTCATTCATGTGTAAGTGTCTCTCTTTTGCTTTGCTTGGCACAGATAAAAAGTCCTTGGTTTTTAGGGAAAATGTGTGTAAGTCTGAGAAGAAGAGGTATGAAATGAAGGTTTTATGTCCTCCTGTCTCTGCCTTCCTGATGATGCCAACCATGCATTTCTGCACAAGGGACACTGGCACAAGTATAAAGTTACATCTGTGGAAGTAAAGAACCATTACCACTACAAGACCAGCAAAAAGGAAGTCCTTTCTTTTTTCAGCCTTTGATAAAAAAGAGAGGAGAAAGTGGTCTTGTGGTGTGACTTAGTCAGGCTTTATTTTCCACAAGATATTTACAGTGTTCTTGAGTCCACCAGGAAAAAGAGAATAAGAGGAAAACGTAGTGGTAATAACTTCAGAAGTGGTGAAAGCAAAAGTAGTCACACACAAACGCACTAAAACAGGCTTTGGGATTATTACTGGGAAGAAAGACGGGAATAAATGAGCAAGTGTACATAGTTTTCTAAAGGCCTCCTAAAATTGAAATGAAATGCTCCTGAACATGAGGATAAATAAAATACCCGGATCACACGCGAATTCACACAACATCATCCAAATACATAGGCGCATACAAAACAATTTGGTTTCCTATTTGAAAGTATTGAATTCATTAGCATTCCAGATTATGTATGTTTCAACACCAGATTCAAAAAGAGACACACATATAGCTCTATATATGTATATAATACAGACTCAACAATCACTTTTAACAATCAGTTGTACAAGCCCTTTTCTCCAAAATGCAGGCGTACAGAAAAGTTGAATGTAAATCATAAGGAGGACGTAAAACGTAGCATGTCGCAAAAAGCATTCCAAATTTATTATGATCAACGCAGGCTGTCTTGTTCATATGCGGTTCTTCCGTAAAGATGCCTTTATCAAATCATCATTTTTTCGGATGAAGCAGTTATAAATGGGATTATACGTTAAGTCGAACAGAATGTTGAAATTGTAGCCACGAAAGAAACTACAACTTTATGTGTACCCTACCACATCATAACAGCACAGCGTATGAGAGAAAGACGCAGCTAATTTTGTGGTAATACTCAAAAAAGCAGTGTGTAGTCTGGTAAAAGCTGCCTAATATCAAGAAGTGGTACGAGAAAGGGCGATTCCTCCAATAAGACGAATTTGCGTACAGGCTTTGTTCCCTGAAATCGTATGTCATGTCACAAAAGACAAATTACGGTGTTTTGGACGAAGACTAGAGGCATTCATAATGTCCTATTTCTGCCTTTGCAAACTTGTATGCTTTTAGAGCTCGACTCCTCGCGTTCATCTGCATCTGTTAGCGATCTACAAAAAAATGGAGATACCCGACATGCTATCCTAGGCGAAGAAAGGAAGTACTTGTGGATCAAGACGAGAATATTTTGCATATATATTGTATGTACGCTTGTACCACCAAAATATTGTTACGATATCGCGACGTCATTAGTCTCCAGGAAAGGAGTCACCAAATTCCCCTCTTATCCGTAGTCGTCCTATATAGATCTGTATGTAATATACTTAACTCCGCATTAGTTCTCTTGTCAGTACACATACCAACAAAGTGGAAGTATGTAATCGATGACGATGTGACTGACTATGATGTGGTTGAGGATAGGAACCGAGAAAATCCACAGCTTATTATTAGCTATGGATATTGAATAGGAAACAGGAGCCTTTTGACTGTGACTGATTTCCCCCGTTTTTTGGGAACAAATTTAAGCATCTCTGCAATCATGTATAGCAAAATAGAGCTCACTATGAACCTACGCATGTAATATTATAATATTCATTCATTCATGTTTTCATATTTGTTGAAAGAATCGCCTGCAAATATATAGGATGAATAGATCGAGTTTACAAGTATTCATGCCAGATTCCGTATTCATTAGAGATGGAGGTGGGTGAAAGCAGATGCTGAGCTTTCTTTAGTTATCTATTCGTTTACGATATTAGATTATTAAAAGGATAAGATTATTGTTTCGCCTTTTATTCTGATAATTGACAATTGGGAATCTTAACTAAATGGCAATTAAACTGGGATAAGTTAAACATAAGCCGAAAACAAGCGAGCGAATTTTCTCTCGCTCTACATATTTCCTGCCTAGCTCAACACTGATTTTGTATACAGTATTTAGTTGATATATCTTGATATATCAAGTTTCAATCCTTACTTTTCAAAGGGATCAGGTTCGGGAGACGGTTTAATTCAAACTTATTTGTGCTGTGTTGTTGTGCTTTCTTTACCAGGGGTTCAAATCAAATTGGGTAACAAATAATCCGAACTAAAAGGTAAATATGTTTTTCTTTTATATTTTATTGGAAATCCACTAAACAAGTCGCAAACCTCAAGAAATGAGTATCAATAGAAAAGGGAAAACGACACCATCATCCTATACAAAGTAGGCTCAGCGCCACCAGAGAGCAACATTTGATACGCTTTTTTCTCCAGAACCCAAAAATAGAAAAGGAGCTATATATTTTTCGTAGGTACGAGCATTATATACATCCATATTATGTGCTAGATTTCAACTTCGCATCCCAAGTATTCAAGACTTGCGGATAACACAGCACAAAAGATTATGTTCCTTTTGTACATCTGGTTCTGTCATGGAAAGTTTCATCCATCTTCTGCTTTCTCTCTCTTCTTCTTCGTCTTTCCTTTTCGCTTATCTTTGCACATGTCATTGCCTAACCAAACAAAATTTCCTTTCTTTTCCTTCACAAGATTTTACAACGTTTGCTTATCTTTATCTGTGTCTACAACTATTGTATTCGCGAGCGGTGGTAGCTTGCTGCTACAAATGCATCTCTCGCTGCCCTTGGATTTGGATATCATACATATTTTTAAATGGGAGTAGAGTAGCAATAAGCTTGTACGAATGCATCGCATCGGTTCTCCAGTAGGAGATTTGTTATCCTATCATTATTACTTTTCATTCTTTCACTACAACTGCACACATATTTGATTTACATTTTGAAACCCCCAGAAAAGAAAACATTTGCATGTATTTTCCCTCAGATAGCGTATAACAAGTGACAGCAGTAAAGTATTCTTGTCTTGTCATATAATCCGATTCGTGTGGCCACGTTATCAGCCTCTCGGCTCAGATTTTTTACGTATCCTCATTCGCCCTGTGGTATTTATAAAAATGAGAATTTGAATGGTATAACTCACATCAAAATTCTCTGGCTTAACTAAACACTTTGGTATAATATCGTATAGCCAGAGATATGCATACTTATGCACTTAAGATGACTAGTACGGACGGAGACGCTTACAAATAGAAGGAGAGACGTACGTACGAAACGGAAACATGAATTTCACATTGGCTTTTGAAATGTGGGGTTTTCTTTAAATCGGAGCAGTTCTCCGTTCATCCTTGAAGAAGACGGTGTAACCGGAGGCAAATAAAGTACACAAACTTCCAAAAAAAAAACCAAGGATCTTCAGTTTGCCTGTGCATGATGTCAATTTTAGAGAGATACAAATGCCAGGTCATACTAATGCATATAGTTTGAGTCCTCGGGTAATGTACTGTTTTCCAATTCTATGCTTTTTAGAGTGAAAGCAGACCATCACACTATCTCCCCTTTCCTATCTTTCTTACTTTCTTGCGTGTTTGAGTATATACATAATACATATGTACGTAGCAGATAAACTTTGTATCCATTTTGAGATGAAATTAGAAGAACAGGACCAGAAAAATCTCTTGTGGCAGAGAGAACTCGAAAAGTGGGGATAAAATTTATATAAATCCAATATGTTTTGGAGTAGCTTGCGAGCTTCAAATACTCGATATTTCCATCTGTCTCGGAGGTCAGTAGGAGCAGCAGAAGGAATGAGCTAGTGAGGATACGCATACACCATGCAAACGTATTTACTACTTATGTATGTATATATATATGAGCATAGGGAAATCCATGGAGAACAGCAGTGTTGTGTTGTGTATTTACTAAGACTCAAATATATAGACTCGTGGCGCAGATATTTATTTGCCTGGTAGGTCGGCACAGAAGTGAGGAAGAAAACCGAGTGTGAGTGTATCCAATTCATGCCTGCTTGCCAATAATCAGACCATATCAACCCAACAACTTTCACTCACTCCTGCTATACACTTTCAAGAAGTGGAATACAATCTGGTTGTGTCCACTCGAGAAAAGAATCTCATCCAATCTTGTCCTGTTAAGTGTCACCATTGGAATGTACACACATGACAAATCAAAAATACAGTAAACCCGATTTTGATGGGAAAGAGGGGGTTGAAACAGGAATTGTAAGTGGCTGAATTTGAAAAAAAGAAGGCAATACAACACGGCCCTAGATTATTATTTCCTGTCTTTTTTCAATCTCATTTGTGGTATACTTGTACATAAGTAGTCATGTGATATATACACGGATATATGAAACTGTTTTTTGGAGCATTAAACTTTGGAGACAAGACAGCCCACTTCACATGTGTCATGTGAAAGAAAGGTTTGCAAAAGAATACTCAGATCAGAGTCTAAAGAGTATAAATAAAACTTGCTTTGAGTGGTAGAACAAAATGTGATGCCAACATTCAACATTACCATTTGTGCATCTGATTGGGGGAAGAAAATGCCAATTTTCTTTTCCCCTTTTTCATCGTGTTGAGTTGAACCATGTAAATTATGTAAATTAGAAATCACATGAGTCTTAGAAAATAGTTTTTATTAATTAGAAAAGTTTAAATGCATGGCTTTTCTTGGTTTTCCGACTCAGTTACCACTCATATATATTTTTTTTGTTAAAAGGGCAAAAACCAGATCGGATAAAGAAACGGCTGCTTGAAGTAGGGCGGAAAATAAAGCAGTTAATAATTGTAACATTTTAAAATCCCATGCATAAGGTTGTCATTACCAGAGTCTACTGGGGAACTTACAATAGTAGTTACAATTTACAATACTAACAAAAGCCAAGTACATTTACATATTAGGTATATACATACAAAAGCGGTCGTTGTGGCACATAGTTTTCCCTAGCTCACACTATATCCACGAACGAAAAAAGTTGGGATATAGGTGCTATCACGAAAACGGTACGAAGTAGGGAGATATTATACGCATGCAACTTATTGCCTTTCAACAACGAGAGGCAGAATGGAATTGTGAAGTCGACATACAAGTAAAAAGTCAAATGAGCCTAAAACGAGTGGTGTGGTGATGGTGGAGCCAAATGAAAAATCTAGCTTTACAACAAGGAAACGACGAGAACATTTTTCTTGTCTTTTTTTCACTGAAACTTCGGTGACTTTCAAAGCCTCAAGATTCCGAATTCCTTTCACCATGAAAAATTGGGCCCCTTTAATTTTTGTGATAGAGCATAAAAATAGTAATTTCGCCTGACAATGCATGTGTGAACCGACTTTATATATAAAAACCGTACTATATAATATACCACAACAGATACAATGCAACGGTTCGTTTTCATCACCACCAACCATCTCATATCAAATCATGGAGTGACGGCGAATGAGTGAAATGGGTGAAGCAAGCGAAGGCAGAGCAGGCGAATCAGAACCGAATGTACACGTGCATGTAGAGCTCCCTTCCCCCTACAATACTTCACAAGAGAAATCAGAATCATTGAGGAATAGGTGCAATTTTTCATTTAATCTTCTGGTAGACATGTGTATAGATATTCTTAAATGAGCTATTCACTTTTTTTTTCCCTTCAACAAAGTCACGGGCTTGCCTTGTGTTCAAACAAGATTTTGCCGGATTTTGGTTTTAAAAGGGAAGAATATACTATATTTCAAAATTTATCTACCACAAATATATATGAGTGACATTCCTATTATCTAACTATATACTAACAAAACAATGCTGATAATGATGCCGTGGAAAAATGTCGACATGCCTATTCCTTGGTTTCTGCTTTTTATGCCTGTCATCATCATCATCACATTTGATTTGACTTTACTACTTAGCTGCATGTCACTTTATGAGGAATTTGTTTATTCATCGTTGTAAAAATTCATCCCATTTTTTAAATTTTGAGTTACATACTCCATCAAGGTATAGTTTTCAGGTATTTCCATGCAAGCGATATGGTTTGGTGTTAAGTCATGCCTAAAAACTTCAAGATGTTTGGTCATTATTTTCCGCATCGTGTTTTCTTTACACGTATTAGTAACGTCAATTTAAACTGTACTGTACTCACAAACGATTGCCAGTTTGATTTGGACTAACAAGAAATTAAGACCAGTGGACTGTGTGGTCCCAAATAAACCTCCTCCACTTAAGTATTCATTTGCAATTCTACCATGAAATAACGCAAGCAAAACTACTATAGCCTTTTACGGGTGTACTAAAACGGCACGACATGAAGTTATTATGTGTCATCAATACTTTATAGGAACCCTCCACGCTTTCTTTCAATTTTAATTCGCCCACGCTCCGATGATAACGCTGAATATTATTTTTCTAACGAGCTTGAGTCCAACGTTAGAAATTATTGAGTTTGACTAGCCCCCGAGTCCGAGTAAAAGGAACACACCTGATTTTCCGTCGTGGCATACAGACTGACAGACGAGAAACACCCCTTAAAGTTTCCTGCCTAACAAAATTATCGTATTTATATAGAGAACGAGAAAGGAAGGAGAAAGAGGGAGAGTGACAAGCGAGGCATGTCGTAAATTGAGTTGACTTGGGTTTGACTCAAATGAATTGTCACCCTTGATGAAAATTTCATTCAATGAATTTTCTCCACAAAATGAATGAAGAGAGCCTCTTTGCCCATTCTCATTCAGCGTACTTAGATGTCTACCATGGGAGTTTTCCAACTTTACTACACCAATTCACATACATATTACCAGCTGAGTAAATGAGTACTTCCAACGCTTTCACCATTTAACCAAAATGTGTTCAAAACACAAATAATTTAACTTGTACACTTTATATAAAAGACCCATCTATAGTATATATATAGCATGCATCGTCACTGATGATATTCATTTCTTAGCAGTCATTTGCGTTTTAGACCATCAAACTCTTCACTTTTTCTTGAAGCTCATTTTGCATAAATCTTGATGTTTGTCATATACGTGGCTTCATGGTGGATGTGAAAGCATTACATATGTTTATCTTTATTAGTAATAATAAAGATGATAATAAATATATTGTTGTACATGGTATGAAAATGCATGTAGGTGAAATAGAAGTCAAAGCGGAACAAGGGGAACATTAAAGTCAGATAATTTTTTCCCTGATGGATGAATGCATACATGGAGCTTTCTCCTCAAGGAAGGCAGAGAGGAGCAGAGCAATAGCAATAATATCTATTGCGATGTGTATACCACAGAAAATGAGATGGAATGATAGAAAATGAAAATGAATGCATGAGGTTTTTCAAGTGGTCTCTTATAACTAGACTGCCTCCTCGAAAGCTACTGTGCAAGCAAAGCATTACTTCCTTTCCTCCTCCTGCTGCTTCATTTAGAAAATGACTACTTGGCTCTTCAACTTTTCCTCTTATTTCTCTGCATTATATTCCATTTGCTGGTGGTACTTTTTCTCCTCCTGCATGTTTCTGATGTTTCTGTCGCGTCTTCATCTTTTCCTTAGTCCCTATTTTGTATCCCTATTTCTGGTAGTCGTCATCATCATCATCATCATCATCCTCAAGTTTTGGTGTAGTGCTTCATATCCTCATCTGTCTAACTGCTTCTCTCTCTCGAGAAGTTGCCTGGTATTTCTGGGCCATTGTGTGCTTCCCATTCAAGCTATTTTGTAAAATCATATAATATTCATGAAAATAACACTACATACTGCATGCTTGAGTAATGTTGCCCGAGCTTCAGTTGATTATTACAAAACATTCTGTGTTGGATGAGAGAGGGCATGATATTGTTGCAGAATAAAGTACAATCACATCATGTTTGTTACATTCCTCATGGCTTTCTATGAGAAGGAGAGAAAAGTGAACAAGATGAAAATGATGACTGTAATGTAATGGTGATGGGATGATGACGATAGCAAATGGTGATAATGAGAACGATGGTGGCTTCTGGCATTATTACTAATCCTTAGACGACTCGGGTATGTATAAACTACATCCATTCCCACACTTTCACTTCTGCTCGAGTGGAAAGCTTGTGGTTGTTGTGCTTACTCAAATTTGACATGGAATGAAATGTTTTGGGTGGTGGTGAAATAAAATGTTTTTGGTTGAGTGAGAGAGAAATTGGAAGAAAAGAGAGAAAGACATCCATTCAAATAGTTCTGCACTAAACGAAAATAATTGATGAAAATATTTAAAAATTTATAGTCTAAAGTTTCTTTGGCAGAATAAGGTGACATTAAACACATTATAAGCCAGTATAATATGGTTACTATATAAGGGCACTCATAAACTCGTTGGCTGATCATTTTTCTTCAAAGTAATTATTTTTAATGATGGGATTTTTATGTTTTACGCATTCAAAAAATAATAAAATCCTTTTTGACTGGTTACAATTTTCAGAGAGAATGCTTTAGATTAAATTTTTTTTGAATAGTGGTACTGGTCAATAGTGAAAAACTAGCAAAGTGTCAGCCAAGTTTTGGTGTATTCTGTTATTCTGTAGTTAATAATTATCACATCACATAACAAAAACTTGTACAAACAAGTTGCCAGAAAGTTAGTTGAGATGATGGCATTCAAAACTTTTCACGCCTTTATGAATCTTTTGAAGTAGGTTGACTTTATCTCAAACTAATGAACTTATGGAGCTCAAAACTTTTACACGTAATACAGAATACAGTTTAATTTATTATATAACATGAGACAATTTATACAATTACTATTTCTGGAAATTTTTAAAAAGTTTCTTGTGTTCACCAATCCTGTTGACGGAAGTAAAATGGGCTTTCGAATTTGCTGTTGCGGAACATAGATTGTTGAAACTAGTTTTTTTTATAAATCACCGACAATTCTTTGAAGTATGCATGCTACATGATTTCCACTCCAACTCCAAATTTATGACCCCCTTCATTCAGCTTTTTGGCATCAATTAAGCATGAAAATATAAGTTTGATACAACCTTGAAGTGTTGACTCTAACCCCAATCCGACCATACTTTGATTGTCCACTTTGACACGAACTGACGTGTCATCATCTAGAAGGTAGCGGGCACCCAGGTTATAGAATTTTCTCGGTCCATCACCCAAATCAGCTCCAAAACTGATTCCCATCTCCAGCCGGTTATTCACTCTTTGGTATATGTTGGCCGTGTATATTTGTGCATTCTGAGCGATGAGAAAAGCTTGAATTCCTCCGTATGAGTGTCCAACAGCTTGATAATGGTTCTTTAGAACCCCTTCTGTATTGTCAAACTCGGCTCTTACTCCGCCTAACCAACCTTCATGTCCAACAACCACACTTGAATCAAACATCATATTGGCTTCAACACCACCGGATATGGAGGCGCGACCAGAGACATTTTCATGCTTATACGAGAGGGTATAAATCCCGTGCTTGACCCCACTGTCCGGGTTAAACGTGCCCTCAGCCTTTATGGAGACACCAGGATAGATTTTGTTTGCCAGTTCGGCTGCCAATCCAATAACATTCTGGGTATTCCACTTTTTTGTAAATGTGAGCCCGTAACGTGGAAATGGATAGGATCCCTCCACATCTGCTTTAAATGTGCCATCTTCAAACTTGTGCGTCAGTCCTGTTTTCATTGCTAAGTAGCCGCATGTCTGATTCTTTGCTGTGAGCTTGAAAATGTCCAAAATATATCCTTTCTCAAAAATATCCCTTGTTGCTTTTCCCAAGTCGGTGAAAACTGGAGGAGCCATGTTCCTGATTGTTTTTAAACATTTTAGCAATTACTTTTCTTTCAAATTAGCAACATGCATTCATTAAATTTGGTTGAGTTTTGATGTCCAATGAGACATAATGAGACCATACACAACTACTCAAGTATCTCCGTTTCAAATTAAGTTGTATGATGAGGGGAAGTAACGCTCTGAAACGATGTAAATCCGGGTTTGCTGAGGCAGTTTTTGTTACGTATACATAAACAAAATGGGGACGGCTAGAACTGCTTTTGTTTGTCTAATACCTAGGTATATAATGGGTTCCTAGAATAAGTCCTCTAAAATTACATCTCCTATACAAGCCAAAAATATATCGTTTTCGTTGAAATAGGTTAGCAACATCCCTGGAGATATGTGATAACCACAAGGGTTTCATTACTCTTAGTATGGGTATCCATAACATCATTATTAATACTGGTGCGGTGGGGCTAATATGACGACTACGTATCAATAGACAGACTAACTCACCTGATATGTTTTTTCAGTCGGGTGGTACGAGTATTTACGTTTACGCGACGTATATTTTTTATAAATATAATATTATATGGTTTCAATGCGGAGAGTAATACATAAGTACAAATTACAATGGCTGTTTAATCAGTGTCGAACTTCCAATCATCAGTTAGAATCATAACAAGTTTCATTCCAGGTTTCATTCATCAAAATTGAGGGTGGGTATGATACTGTTCTAATCTTGGATAATAGATACTGCATGGAAAGTGTACAAGTCCTTTTCCAACTTTCTCTCAAGCAGGTTCATTTCATCATTTGATGTCTCCGTTCATTCGCTTTGTCGCTAGCAGGAATTGCCTTGGATCGATTTAGCACTTGTTCACTGCCCTATCTTAATTCAACGTCTTACCACTGTGGCTTCGTCCTTTGGTTAGCCAGCAGGAAACAAATTAGGATTATGTCAAAGAGCGAGTTCATTAAGTTTTATCATGATGAAAGGAAAACAAACGAGTAGCACGAGGAGGATATTATGAGTTACGCAAGAAAAGGCAGTCAATACTACGTCACTAACCAGGTTAGGTCGTCATATTGCTGTGGTTGGCATCACCATATACACAAACTATAGTTTAGTAATTGAAAATTGTCAGAACACACAGTATGCATACACACCCACACATATACAAATTTCCCATAGCTAGTAATAAACTAATGAATGTTTTTGCGGGTTATAGTGGTTTTAAAGTTTTTAGTAATAAACTGTTGACTCTAAAATTGCAACATTCAAAACTTGTGAAATATAGCAGATGGATGAGACAAACACGTAGTTTTCAGTTGCACGCAAAAATATCCATGATTTCCATCATGCACTGTTTCTTCAAAAGCTTTTTGATGTATCTTCAGAGCACGTAGCCTTGTACAAATAAAACCCAGATGATGAAAAACAAGCAAGTTGTGCTCACAACACAACTGGGGATGTAATTTCAACACTGACCCCAACTAGAAGGTATAAATAATTGTTGCATTTTATTCCAATACTTTACCACAGGAGTAAGTAGGCTGTTGTAATATTGGGAATCACATTAGTTATTTTGCATAAAAATATTGTGGTAATTTTGTTTTAATTCAATTCTATTTTACTAAATTAAGGCTTAATTATTAAGCCAAACTGAAATTTGTAAATTGCTTTGTAATTTTTTTCTCGGAGCAGTATCTAATCACCCCATCGATTACTTAAACTCTCTTTCTGGTTTCCTTTATAATATTGCTTTCAATTGATAAAGCTCAGAACATACAAAATTGGATTTAGAAATGCTAAATTAAAATCAAGTACTGATTGATCCGATCATCAACTTAAATTAAAGAACATTTACTACGCACAAAAACGTAGCCGACGAAATGGGGGAAGACTGAGATTTGGATCACTGCCGCCGCTCGAGAACCGTTTGAGATCTGCGAAAATGTTCAAAATAACATTAATACACAATTTAAATCGATTTAGGAACTGGTAAAACCTTAAACTCACCAGTATAGTGAAAGTGAGGAATTCCCGTTAAAGCGATGGAGTAAAAAGTAGATAGGAGTAAAATATCTCAAAGCTTTCACTCCGAGAAAACTTGGCCTAGCATCCAAGCCCATTTCATTCCTTTCATGCACTCAAGTTTGAATCACGGGCGGTAGATGTTGCGAGAGTGAAGTTGGGACACAACCAGCTCTAGAAAAAAGCCCATTGCGGAGGTCTTCTGCCATTTTTTATTCTAAATTTACGCCGTCCCTAGATTTTACTTTCGATGAAAGATCGTTTAGACTTTGTTCAGATTTGGGATTACATGCAATAAATTCATCTGTCGAATTTCATACACACGTCAAATTGTATGCAAAATATTGTTAACTCATTGTTTGCTCCATACAGACAGCATGACGTAGTAACAATTACTGTCTATCACACCGCCTTCTGATCCAAATCTTAAAACTATGTTGGTTTGTAGAGTTCTCAGACTCATTTGAATTGAAACAGTAAAAAGTTTATGCACGCTTTTTTGCTCTTCATGTCCGATTTTTGTAAGGAGGTGTGGGCTTGTGCTCGTGCTCACAAGGAACCACACATGCAAATCATCCATATATGGATGGCATTTCAGTCACCTTAAGAAATAAAACAACATTTTCCCATATGAATTTACATACCTGATTTGTGATTTTACTGCAGTGGCTGCCGTTGGTCTTCCTGTTTAGGAGTACTAAAATGTTAATACCTACGTATAATTACTGCTTTGGGGTTTTTTGTTTATGATTATAGTTTTGAGGGCCATTACTGGACACGTTAAAGTAGCTGTTTGCATGAAGAAACCTTTTGTAATAGAATTTAGCAAAAGAATGATTACTCAACGTGGTTTTTGACCATCCCAGAGTTCAACCAGAGTGCCATTCTGAAACCATTATTACTTTGTACTGCGGACCTACGACGGAGACCCAAACTGGTTCTAAAAATACGCTAACGATAAAACGAATTGGTCGACCGTTTTGTGGCTTTTCATTTACAGATAAACTCCGTCAAGAAATTGAAATTGTAACAGTTATTTGGCTGTCTTTGGTTTTAGGTCCTTTAAACTAAAAACAAAATTGGTATGAAACACTATGATTGTGATCCGCATATCTCTCCATTCTTTCCTTAACTACATTTGCTGTCAGGACGCGGATAGCTTTTACATAGATTTTAGGCACATTTTTATCCTTTGTTCTTGTTTGTATGAACGTTTATGCTTGTACATAAATTTCGTAGAATGATTGTGTTTATATACTAGCTTAAGGTATATTTTCCTGTTTGTACGGTTTCTCGTAGAGAAAAGTAGAGAACACACTTTTTGAGAGAGAGTCATTATTCTTTCGAGAGAGCTCGAGATGTGAAGATCGAATCTATCGTTAGGTCTTAATTGTGAAGACTTGCTAGGAAGTATAGCCTAGAATGCGAAGATTAGTATTAATTAACTCTAGACTTAAACTATTCCTACCTTCCTGTAAAAACCTTACAACTTTTACAGTAATAAATCGTTTACTTTTTTTTATAACTTAATTTTGGAGTTATCGAAGTGCGGGTTATATTTTTTGGAGTGCCAAGGAGTATAGAATCCCGTCATTTGGTCCTTCGAACCGGATCTAGTACATGGAAATACCCCACTGGACCGGAAGTAGCGATATCGGAAAATTGGAAAGTTTTAGTTCGAGTTGCTGTAGTGCTTAATTGTGCAATTGTTGAAGATGTCCAACCCTGGTACCGTCATTGAGATGGAAGCTTCCAGAGGTCATCAACCACCAACGACATCAGGTTTGTGGGGTGCAGCAAGTCCAGGAGCTATATTGGAAGCCGACGGGTCTGAGGTCTCACGGATGTCAACCAAATCCCGAGGGAGAATGATTGATGTCGAGGCCCGCAAAGCGATCCGGAATCTGGAGGAGCAGCATCAAAACGACTTGGATGTCGTTACTGAAGAACAACTGGAGGTCATCGAGCGACTGAAGGTTATCAGTGCATTGATTGACCAACACAAAGGGACAGAACCCTATACTTTGCAGCCTGCTGTCCGAGACGAGCTTAGCCGAGCTGAAATGGATAAGCCGACCTTGGAGAATAGGATGAGGTTCCTAGAAGAAAAGAAGGAACGCTTGATAGCGCAGTTCCAACGCCGACGAAACTACATCTTGGCCGATGCCGAAGATGAGAAAGAAAAATTGCAGATTCTGAGAGAAGAAGAGCAAGGGATTTATGATCCACCAGAACCACATGTTCCTGAAACTCCAAATGTCCAAGCCAATCAAACGGATTTATTGTGGAAAGATTTACCACCACCACCAGGAGCTGGTAATGCAGATCAGAACATTGAAAAGTTCTTCAACTCATTTCCACCCCCACCAGTGAACTATTCAATGGGAAAGCAAGAGATAATGCCCGCAGAAAATGTGGCCAGCGGAGGATTGGTCAACATGGAGGTACTTGTTGAAGCCCTGGGAAAAGCAATCAGTGGAGGCGGAAAGAAGAATGATCAGCCTGTAATTATCAAGTCATCAGTTGACAAGAAACTTCCTGAGTTTGATGGAAATCCAGGAGATTGGTGTACGTTTGCTGCGGCTTTTGCTCGTACAACTCACAAGTACAAGTTTGATGATGGGGAGAATCTTCATCGTTTGCGTGAATCTCTGAAAGGAGCAGCGAAGAAAGCGGTGGAGCACCTCATGGCCAACACCAGCAACGTACCAAAAATTATGGACACCTTGGAGAAACGTTTTGGAAGAGCTGAACTGGTTTTGGATTACCTTGTGGATAAGGTGAAAGAGTGCAAAGCACCGGAGCTTAGCAAACCGGAAACTGTTGTGGCATTTGGAACGGCTATCGACAGCCTCATAACAAACATCGTGTCATTTGATGAAGATGAGTACCTCAACAACAAACAGTTGGTGACTGAGTTGGCGAGAAAGCTGCCGACCTTTTGAAGACTAGCTGGTTTGTGTGGAAAGGGAGCATCCTTCGGAAGTCAACTCTGAAAGACTTCATGGAGTGGCTCGACCCGTATCTGGAAGGTGCAATTCTCCAGCTGAAACCGGAAGTGAAGACTGGAGACAAGCCAGCTAAGAAGACTGATGAGCGTCGTTCACGGGGACCGGCAGGAGCCGTCCAAGCAACAGCAGGCGAGGAGCCGAAAAAGAAAGCTTGTCCTGCTTGCAACCGCAAGGGTCATAATTTGGCCAAGTGTTGGGGATTCCCAAAGAAAGATGTCCAGGAAAGATGGACAATCGTGAAAGAAGCCAAGGTATGTTTTCTTTGCCTTCAACCCGGCCATCGTACTGCAGAATGCACAGTTGCAACTGAATGTGGAGTTGAAGGATGTAGTAAGAAGCATCATGAACTACTCCATCCCAAGGCCAAAAAGAAACCAGATGCTCCGAAAAGTGAAGAAAACTCCAATCAAATGATCCTGCCGACTCTGAAGACGACAAGGAGGATGCACCAGAGGAAAAGAAATCTGGAACTGTTGGAGTCACAGTGCTGCAAGGAGCAGATGGACCGTTGGCGATTGTTCCAGTTAAACTCCGTGGCCCAGCAGGGGTTAAGAAAACCTATGCTCTCTTGGACACTGGAGCCAGTCATACTTTGATGGAGAAAAGTTTGGCGGATGAGCTAGGATTGGAAGGTAATCATTTGGATTATTTGTATTATGGTGCAGGCGGAAACCCCATCCGAAACAATGACTCTGTTGAAGTGAGCTGTGAAATTAGTGGGGATTTCAAAGGAGCACCTTACTTTCACCTGAAGAAAGCATATACCATTCCAAAGACTGGAATTCCTCCATACTCCATCAACGTGGATGAGCTGAAGAAGAAATGGAAGCACCTGAGAAAAGCAAAAGGTGCAACTTTAGTGAAGGCAGAACCGAAATTGATCATTGGAAATGATCATGCCAAGTTGATCACAGCTCGAGAAGTTTTGGAATCTCGTGGAGACACTCCCATTGCCACCAGATGTAAACTTGGATGGGTCGTTTCTGGAAGAATCTTGGGAAGCTCAAAATGTGGAGCTTCATATTCCATAACCGGTGTTTGCAATAGTGTGAAATATTGCATAATATGGTGAAGGATTTCTTTAGCACTGAAAACTTTGGAGTTTCACAAACGTGCGCAAGCCATCCTCAATTCAAGATCAACGTGCAGAGAAGATCCTGAATGAAACTGCCAAGAAACTGGAATGTTGGAAGTTGGACTACTCTGGTCTGAAGACAACGTCACGTTTCCAGAGAGTCGCAGCGAAGCTTTCCAAAGACTGAAGGGGATTGAAAGGCGCATGGTGAAAGATCCAGAGTTTGCTGAAGCCAAGAGAAAGTTCACAGAATACCTGGAGAAAGGCTACATTGCCAAGCTCTCAGATGATGATAATTTGGATGGTGGAAAAAGCTACTATATTCCACATTTCGCTGTGTACAACCCAAACAAGCCAGGAAAGTGAGACTTGTTTTTGATGCAGCTGCTCGAGCCAAGGGCGTAAGCCTGAACGATAAGCTGCTAAAGGGACCGGACCTCATCCGACCCTTGATCTCTGTTTTGATGAATTTTCGCCGTCACCTTTATGTCATCAGTGGAGACATCACTGACATGTTTCACCGAGTGAAGGTGATTGAAGCGGATCAAGATGCCCAGCGATTTTTGTGGAGAGATGGAGATACGACCAGACCGCCAGATGTGTACAGAATGTTGGTGCTTATCTTTGGGTCAACCGCTTCTCCATCATCAGCGATCTACATCAAGAATCAAAATTCTGAGGAGTACCGTGAACTGTTTCCAGAAGCTGTGAAAGCAATCCAAGAGGATTTTTATGTCGACGACTGTCTATCTGGAGGACAGACTATTGAGCAAGTGATTGAATTGCGACAACATATAACCGACATTTGCCAACAGGGCAATTTTGAAGTCGGAAAATGGATTTCCAACTCCACTGAAATTGTGGAAAGTATTCCAGTGGAGCTCAGGGCGCAAGGAACCAAACAATTTGAAGAAAAGTCTTTACTTCCAGCGGAACGAGTTCTGGGGATGTGGTGGGATCCAACCACCGACACTTTCTCCTTTGTTTGCAAGTATAACAAAGTGAGCCCAGAAATACTAGAAGGAAAGCGCCCAACCAAGAGAGAACTTTGCAGACTGGTTATGTCATATATGACCCCATTGGATTTGTGTCACATTTCAAGATCCAGGGAATCATCCTACTACAAGCGACATGGCGAACTGGAATGGGATGGGACGATGAAGTTTCAAACTCCATTAATGAAGCGTGGCAGATGTGGTTGCAGAATTTGAGAAATTGTGAATGTGAAAGTGCCACGTTGTTATTGTACGTGGCTACATGAAGCTGAATCTGCAGAGCTCCACGTTTTTGTGGATGCGAGTGAGGAAGCGTTTTCTGCCGTCTGCTACCTACGCTGTGAAATTGGATCGCAAGTTGAAGTTAGCTTTGTTGCTGCCAAAAGCCGTGTGGCACCCTTGAGGAAGATATCCGTTCCCAGATTGGAACTTCAAGCAGCAGTTCTTGGAGTGAGATTAGCTGCGATGGTGATTGAAGATGGAAAGCTCACCGTGACTAGACGTGTTTCTGGAGCGATTCTCAAACCGTACTTTCTTGGATACGCTCAGAGTCTGGAAGATTTAAGGATTTTGTGGGAACAGGGAGTGGAGAAATCCATGAAAACTCAAATGTTGCACCATGGAGGTTGTTCATAACAAGTCAACCGATGAAACTTTGAAGCATTATGCCGTTTTATTGATACCAGAGGGAAGACCACGCTACATTTACAGTGACAAGGCACTAACTACGTAGGAGCTGCCAATGAGCTCAATTCAGAATTGAAGAAAATGGACTGGGATGCTATTCAGAGCGATGGGAGATTTTATGGAATCAAGTGGTTTTCATTCCACCGGCTTCGCCGCACATGGGAGGTGCTTGGGAGAGACTTGTTGGTGCCGTAAAAGAAGGTGATGACAGAACTTTACGGGAAAAACATCCAAGGATACGACATTTCTCACGGTGGTGAAAGCAGCGGAGTCAATGTGAATGATAGACCTCTGACTATGTCTCATCTGACCGAACGATGCGGAGTCATTGACGCCTAACCATTTTCTGAGAGGTGGAGCTAACTATGGACCTTCGTTTCCTGCATTTTGGATCCAAGAGATGAGCTTTTGCGAGTGCAGTGGAAGAAAGCCCAGATCTGGACCAATGAGCTGTGGGATCACTGGACTAAGGAGTATTTGCCGAGTTTGCTCACCCGAGACAAGTGGCATCAGCCGAACGAGCCGTTGCAGTTGGAGATGTAGTGATCGTGGTTGACAATCAGCAGCCAGAAATTATGGAAGAAAGGGATCATCGTAAAGACTTTCACCGGAAGTGATGATCAAGTACGAGTTGTGGAAGTCGAGACGGTGGATGCTGCCTCTGGAAGGAAAACAACTTACAGAGAGCTGTATGCAAGATATGTCCTGTGGGATTGCGTGTTGGATTCGGGACTACCGAGGTTGTCTCCAAATCAGGGACCGGAATGTCAGGACGCGGATAACTTTTACATAGATTTTATGCACACTTTTTCCTTTGTTCTTTGTTGGTATGAACGTTTATGCTTGTACATAGATTCCGTAGAATGATTGTGTTTATGTACACTAGCTTAAGGTATATTTTCCTGTTTGTACGTGTTTCTCGTAGAGAAAAGTAGAGAACACATTTTTTGAGAGAGAGTCATTATTCTTTCGAGAGAGCTCGAGATGTGAAGATCGAATCTATCGTTAGGTTTAATTGTAGACTTGCTAGGAAGTATATAGCTAGAATGCGAAGATTAGTATTAATTAACTCTAGACTTAACTATTCCTACCTTCCTGTAAAAACCTTCAACTTTTACAGTAATAAATCGTTACTTTTTTTATACTTAATTTTGGATTATCGAAGTGCGGTTATATTTTTTGGAGTGCAAGGAGGTATAGATACCGTCAATTGAATATTAATACCATCACACTTTACGCTGTTTCCTCTACGCCTCTACCTGACTGCTAACAGCTTTGTTTGATATTTTTACAACCCAGCCAAAATAAGTATGTGTACACGTGCTCAAGAACGTGCTTTCACTTGCGCTCGGTTCTCACAACATGTAACACATAAGCAGCAGTTAGTTTGCTACGCGAGAAAACTGTTTCAGAGATTTTTCCCCAACGGAATTTCCTGACGAGTAAGTCAATTCCTATAACTGACCTTGTACTTATAATATGTCCACAATAATTCTTGCTCAAACAAAAAAAGGTGGTTCCGCAAAGTTTCCGTGTGTAAATTGTACATAATATATGGTGTATCCATTTGGCATACCTTGCCATGTTATCAGTTCCATTTTAGAGGCATGTCGATACGAAGAAATAAAGTATACAGCACAGTTACAAAATCATATTTACATAGGTTCCTCAACAAGCAACGTGTATTAAAATTGGATTATATTGGAATATAGTTGAGGCAATCGAACTCGAATACATACTGGCTGTGATACACCTCTAAAGGTATGGAGGTCGAATACATCCGGCATTTAAAATACAACCTTTTATTTTAGTTTTGCTAAATTAGCCTTCAGTTTCAGTAATAGGGTAGGTATTTGGATTACTCAAATCGATAGACAATAAAAAATTGATGTACTCATCTATCATAATATCCATTTTATATGTGGAGGGAATGTTATCGTTGAACATAAATAATGCACTGTTGCCCCATCATTTAATATATCAAAGTCAAACAAGTATAGACTGGCCTGACATTACTACCACAATACTCGTTTTAAACTGAGTGAGTGAAATTGAAATTACAGTTGGGAAAATGACACATGCATGAATACGTAAAGAGTGCGTTATGCAGCTCACTAGTTATAAAAACGCATTTTGATTATTTTATATGCTTTTGAAAAAGGCAGCTGTTGTCGTCTGTGTCTGTATTTCGTACATCAAAATGGTTTCCAACCACTCTGTTATCCGTTTCATAATTAACGGTATTACTTTTCTAAAACACGTCGGAGACTTAAAATACTTAAAACTAATTTTTCACTGTCTTCCAATATGGCAATCAAAAGCACTTGCAAATACAAATTCCATTATCTAATAATCTTATCAAATTAAAAATGTTGCGTATGAAGTTGTCAACCAGATATCAAGGCAATAACCCTGACACGCAATTTTAGGGAAAGCATTGAACCACTTAAAAGTTTGGATTCCAATATATCTCATATTCGTGACACTACCACTTGTCATTCATCGATGAGTCTTGGTGACTCTTGCCATCTTTATTTTAACTGAAAGCTCAAACCTTCTGTTTTAAATGTTGAAAGACAAAAAGACCAAAAATGAGCTCCTCGAATTTCTTAACTATAATAATATCTCATAAAGTGTTTTGTTTGTGTGTGGTCTCTTCATTCTTCATTCACATTGTTTCTCTGAGTCTACATAACACACCACTTGATTCGTATAGTTGCATCTTAAGACAGAAAAAGCACAATGGGAGATGGATAGCTCCAAGCAAGCATTCGGCAAGGCTACTCTTCCCAAGAAGTTCTCGAGAGCACAAGGGTATCACTATCCATTGTCGCCCCTCTTTCTTCCATTTGACTGCACATTGTATTATTTAAGTCGTTGTCTGTGACACTTGGTGACTGCGAGCAGACTGGACACCATTTTGCGCTACCTCGTATATCCATCAACAGTAGAAAATCTTCCACTTTATCCCATAGTCATGCATGTGCATATAAACATTTGTCGTATAAAATAACACGATCCCCTTCGCTATATGATCCTATTGCCCTGAGCCCTTGTTGCTTGTTCGTATCAAGTTCGCTGTGCATACATAATGCAAGCTTTCTTTTCAAACTTTTATTGCACTCGACTAAACTAGTACAAGCTGAAAGAATTTCTAAGAGAGCTACGAGAATGTGTGAACAGAGAATTTATGGTTTACAAACTCCTAGTGCGACTCTAACTATCTATGTAATTTCAATGCTTTGGAAGACATTCTAATTTCAGCAGTTCTGCATAAATTGTACTCAGAAACGTGCTCATCCTTTTCATAAGAAGCTACAAGTTTTGTATTTTCTTTTCTACATTGGCCAAATGACTCATCAGTCATGAATTGACAGAGTCTTTGTGAACATTAGACACTTTCTTTTACAATTCCATATGAAAGATGAATGGAAAGCTCATATGAATTAATCTTCCATAAAATAAAACTAACCACATATATAAATGCAACCCACGTGAAAAAACAAACATCCACAAGTTGTTCACGATGAGCTCATTGGAAACCCAATTATAATTTGCTCGTTCGCTTCTGTTATTATTTCCACTCAAACTGTCAAAACATCATTGACTGGGAAAATATGAATGCATGAGGAATGAAAAGAGGAAACATGCCAATTTATTTACACCAATCTTCTACTAAACCAACAAAAAACACATGCGTAAACATTTCTCATTCACGTGTAACAAGTTACAATGCATAAAATGATGATGACCCAACAACTAGCACTTAAAAATAAATGTTTCGAAGAAAGAAATATTGACTTTTTCTGGACACTGCCAAAAGGTATGAACTTTGACACATATATCACCTTTCTAGCGTATTTTATTTTTGTAACTTTTATTGAAAGAGATGGCATGACGTATGACACGTTTAATGTTTTTGGGTCGGAGATTCATTAGCAGCACTTATAACTGATAACCCACACCTCTATCTAAATAGCTCCAGCTCTCCACTACTGGATAAAACTTGGTAAGGTATTTCCACTGACGTGAATCCCTCTTTCATGATAATGTTGATGATGATGACTCTCTTCGTGGACTTGTTCGCAAACTTTTTTTCTAGGCTGATAGAAGATAGTAAATGACGTCATTTTATAATTTCAATGCATAATACTGCTGATGACATGATGACCTTCCAGCTTACTTAGCAAACTCAGCAGTTTCGTTGCCGTGATAAGACCGGGTTATGTTATGCATGCAATGTGCTTCTTTCCTGAAAGCTCAAGGCGAGGATCACCTTTCTTTTTGGTCAAAAGAGTTAGGATAAGAACCATAGTTAATGACATTGTTCATTAAAGAGAAATGTGAATGAGGCATGAGCTACTATATATTTCCACAAATCTTCGGACAATGTTCCACTACCAAAAATGTCATTACGAATGTCGTCACTACTACAATAATACAACGTAGTTTTTCTCGTTCTTATCATAATCGACTTTTCTCATGTTTTGCTAGATTTCTGACTCAACAGCTTCGTTTCCCCCAAACTGGTCGAGTTTGGATGGATACGGGAAATCTCAGAAGGCTCTAATAAGTTCACAATAATATATCTCATGCAGATTGGATCATGTATCATTATAGCATCTGAACGAGAGTGAGAAGTTTGAAAAGGTACGCACATTTCTTGAATGCTTCAAAAAAACAAATACAAAGCAAACATAAAAATACTACGTGAAAATGCACTTATCCATATTAAGTTTTACAGAAATGACAATCATAAGCTTTCTATTTACGTTGTAAGGTAAACAAACTTTTAAAACTATCTAGTGAAAGTCAGACTACGGAAAAAGACAGACATAAAACTTGATGTGATCTCATTTACTCACAAAAGCCAGAAGGAGAACAACGTTTATTGAAAATTGAAACTGGAGGCCCATACGTAACCTAACCTTCTTATATCATGATATATAAATAAAACTTTGGAATACTGTTTGATACTCGGTATATAGTTTGCATTAGAAAGAATAATAAATTGGTATCATGCACTCGTCGCATGAATCAACGTCTTCAGTCATGTGTATAATAACAACGGGAGGAGAAAAGGTCGCATGCAACCATACTATATTATGGTAGCTTAATTATGCTTTTTGTATCAACCTCCTTTTATGTGCTTGTGATTCAATCAAAAAGCCCTTTATCATACGAGACGTCTGTTGTGTTAGTCAAACAGAGTTACTACACATTTATGATTTAATTCTGTTTGTTTACCCAGACATTAATGTATTTTCATAGCGAATCTTCATATTTGCTTACATCCAGCGTACGCACGACTTTACTGTTTTATTTCTGGCATATTATTATTGACTAGGCATTTATAGCTCACCAACAAAATACAACCGTCAGGAGCTACATACAAACCATCTTTAAAGGAATGTCAAATAGATACAACATTTAAAGAGGAGTGATTCAACTTGAAACTAGTTTGAACTCATTAGCCCATTCATAAATCAGCTCAGTTAACCAAACAACATGCAAACTCTCTATAGAAGGTTCAAAGCTCTGTGTCAAAAGGTCATCACCGTCCAAATTAATTTGAATTCCATCTCATCACCGGTCACATTGTTAACAACAAATGTTATAAAATGAATGCGCTCACCAGCCATTTAATGGACAGTTTTACCATTAAAGTCTTAATACAAATTTACAACCAATCAACACCAGCTCTTTGTTCTTATTTTTAAAACGACTGAGCTCACTATCATTTCAGTGTATGAATTCATGTCACAGACCATGGACAAGTTATCATTGATATTTACTCCAAACAGATAAAACCAGGAAAACGAGAGAAAAAATGTCAATGGAAAATTTACAAATTTCGACATGCCCACGCCGCCGGTCAGACTTCGTCAAAAGTCCACACGATCATGTTGATTGATTGATGGTTATGCATAAAGCACGTATATCTATAAATTGCTTTTGGATGAAAAATCACTATAAATTTTTATATACCGGTGAAATCTGAAGGATCTTAAGTGTTTCATGTTTATGACCTGTATCCACTCTTTTAGGGGTTAGAAGTGGTGATAAAAAGACTCAAAATTTATGCTATTTATATTCAACGTGCTATCCGCTGATCGACTTTTATGCTTTTCTTTGATAACCTCTCCTTCGACGAACTAAGAGCTTTCTGTGTTTTTTCTCGTATGGCATTTTCCATATATTTCCTACCTATTTGACTGTTAAATTATCGTCATCATGCTCCACCCGTCACGTACACCATGGAATACAGTAAAACTCTAGAATTTAACAACGAAAACTTATTCATCCCCAAGCGAGGCGCGGGCTCGTTCAGAGGATGGGCGATATCCAACACCCTTGTTTATCTTTCATGAAGCTCTCGCGGGATTCTAATTTGGAAACAGGCGCTGTACTGGTAATAGACGGCGCTCCTGCTAATGTGTTCACCCCAGGATTACTTCTACATCAATGTGTAACTAAAATACGATGGTTTATTTTATCAGAACTGAAGAATGCTGACGCCAGGGGGGAAGAATTAGTGATTTTCAAATCACTGGGAATATCCAGAGAGTCTAATAACATTTACACTATTTGGTAGACCGCTAGGTAGACGGCCCAGTCACCCCTACATGAGCTACTATAAAAAACTATTCCTACAGGACTTGTTTTGTGCCCCCGAGGTGTAGGCAATTATCCTATCGAGTGCTCTGGTCTCAGAATCCGTTTGTAATAAATCAGGTGTGTAAATTTGCTGATGTGCTATTGCATTGACGAGAGATGACCGGAGATGATGATAGGCCTGCTTAAATATTTAGTTTGGCTTAGCTATTAGCATGCCATGTGCTGAATTGGAGTAATATGAGATAAGAGTTTGTTTTTCTGTAAAATAGCCCAAGTTTTTGAGTTAGAGGTCTGCTTTGAACAGTGAAATAATATGAATGAATTGCATCGCATATTTCAAACCACAAAGTAACTTTATCCCTCTAATAAATTTCAGGTTTAACTTTTATCTGGAGCTGTGAAGATGTGAAGGATAAATTGCTGCTTTGAGACAAATTGTCAAACTAAAAGAAAATTTTCCGCTTACAAATTCCAAGTGAAACGTTCTCCTTTGTTAGATATAGCACAGGATGACAAAATACTTGACTAAACTGAAGCCTTTCCGTTGCTTGTAGTACTTTCATTCACTAATACATTTTGTTGCAAGAAGGATGGAAAACTTTTTCGTTAAATTGGTATCCCAAATATGCAAAATGCTATGTATCTCTCTTACTGCTAATCTGTTGCGTCTAAAATATTTGCTTTACTCGTTTTTTCAGCATGCCAGACTAAACTACGGAAGTAAAAAAAAGTCCAAGCCTCTACACATTTTTATAATGGTTTACTCAAATTACTTTTGTTGTGTTTGAATCATACATTTATTGTATAAAGAAAGCATTTCGTGAAATCACTTTTCAAATCGTAATGAAAATACAATTTGACTACATCATCCGGTTTCCTTCTATTTTGAAGAATATTTGACATTTTTTCTTCGACGCATGATTTGATGAGGTTTTTATATTCAGATGATATACGCAGCTCTTACAAATTTGTTGTTAAATTATGGTTTGAAGTCGGAAAAGTTTAAAAAATATTAAAGCTGGATATTAAAGTTTTTAAAAAATAATTTCATATCAACTGGATATTTGATATTTTGCATTCAATTACATATACAAGTAGTAGATTGGACCAAAATTTCAAATTTACTCATACATACTTAAGGTTGTACTTATCGTGTCGGGTACCTTGTTTGTTGGAATCAATTTAAGTTGTTTTTTCTCCACTATGATCTTTTTTATAAAAACATGACACAAGAAATGCCGAATTCCTGCGAATAAAAAAACGTACTTACCTCTCAATTTTATCTCTTCAAAAATGTCTTGGTGCTAGCTTTAATTCGGAAAACGTGTCTGCAATTCCGTCTCAATAACATAGACTACAGTCCTCTTCAAACTATAAAAAACAAATGAAACATTTTGAAGATTAAATATTAAAATTATAGTCGATCTCAATAACCTTTGCTGCCAATCACAATCCCACAAGTGATGGCAATATCTTTAAAGAATTTTTAAAGAAGCTGGAAAAGCCGAACTGATGTAGATCATGTTTTGATTTACATTATAATATGAACCAAAGGACCTAGTCTGCTGGTCGCCATGAATTATGTATTACGTTTTCACAACTCCATGTCGTACAAATTTTCAAAACATATTTTGCTGATGCAGCCATCAACAACTACATGATTTCTTTTTTAAATCAAAGATGAACATTGAGCAAAATTTAAAAAGTACCTTTATAGCATAATTTTGCAGGGAAACATTATTTTCAAAATCTCAAACTTCAGCTTTCGACTTATCTCATCAGAGTAGTACAGACAGTCTCTCCGTGGTTTCCTAATATTGTTTTTAACGAATTTTAATAAATTTGGCAGAAAAATATATGACTGAGCAAAGTCCTCATAATCATAAAAGCTTCAAGGTGACCCTGCGAATATTTTTAATAGATACTTTGTTTTCCAGATGATTTGATCAATCCGATTTGTAGTTGGGTACCCGAAACTTTTGAATCAACGCATGATAGTTTTTGATGATTTATCAGGTAATTTCACTGCTTTTGCATGTGGCAGAGACGTGACAACTGTAAATCCCATCATATTACAAGGCAAAGCATTAACTGATTAATGTTTTCTCATAGGCATGCCTCATGCTTCCCAAACGTGACAGACAGGACTACCAAATTCACTTTTAAATTTCAATTCTAATGTTTGTTTAAGATCATTGTCGAGCGTACTTAATATCCTCAAAGAAGGTGGTAATGACAGGAGCAACAATGAAATGATTTTGAGAGTTATGCCACATTATTCTCCCGAGGAAAAGAGCGTTTTGCTTTTCATCTCATTTGATAATGACAGAGACATAATGAGAACATGAGATTTTCATGAAGAAGTGTTAATTTTTACTTGATATATCCTTCAAATAACATTTTGATACGCACGTTTGCTGAATTATATAACAATCCAAGTGCATTCATAGACTAGACTATCTGGCGAGACATGCTACCTAAACCCACAAGGCACAAACAATGTACTCCAACATTTTTGCAAATAAAGTGATACAAAAAAAAGATATTATCATTGCCCCACGTTTTAAAGCTTTTGAATGACAAGAAAAGTGTAAACTCGTGCGACACCATTAAGCACAATGGTTTAAGAATTTGTACTCATAAACTAAGCCCACTTGTTATGTAAGTGACGTGATGTGCGATAACTAAAATACCTTTTTCTGAATTAGCAGTGGAAAATCACCGAAAGAAACTTGGAGTAAATTGCGGCGTGATGTGCATACTTTTATGAGGATGGAAGTGGGTCCAATGTTTCCATTATTCTAATGCGTGAGTGAGAATCTGTACGTTTGCACGTATCGTAAAATATTTTACCCACGTTCATTGCCGTTACATCCACAAACTAATCAGTCACCATGTCTCACACATCTAGTGAGTAAACGAAATTATGGCAAGATGACAACTATTATTACACTAATAAATGTTTCATGTGATTACAGTCAAGTCAATACTAATTGTGGGCACGATGCGACTCATAATATGTAAGCAAATTTGTGTTATCTGGTGGTTGTTCCGACTGAGAAAATGTCTATGCTATTTACACCATATTCCCAAAAAATACTTTTGCATTCATAGTCTTTGACTGGTTTCGGAATATAAACGATACTTTACTATTCAGAGACGGTCAAAGTCAGCAATTAATACTTGTTTACAAAAGGATACTCAACCCAGATTACGTATCCATCTGACATATTGGTTTTTCGTAGGTAACTCGACCCCAATGACATAACTGATTGGTATTTATAATATAAAGATTCAAGTACAAGGATAGGATTTCTCGACCATACCTTTATTTTGTTCGTTTGTAATCAGCCAGAAGTAATTTCTGCATTGACCAATATATTATGTCGGTTCGGTTGTCCTTTAATTCTGGTGTCAGGGACCGAACATTTGATTATTTTTTACTCAATTAATAATTCATGTACATATCTACAAACTGTAGACGAAATGCTCTGACCTACATTAAGTTGTTGTTAGCCCAAGTTATACGATATAGACATGCCTATTTAAGTAGACGGAATAGATCAATATCAGTATAGTATATTGATTTATAAATTTTTAATGAAAACTGAATTTGAGCAACTTCATTATTTTATGTCATGCTACATTATATGCCTAATAATGTATCAAATTAATATTAAATAGAACTGACGTGTTGTATAACAAAATAAATATCGATTTGGCCAACCAAATCCATCGTGAACTTAGTTAGGGAATTAGGATTTATATCTTTTGAGCAAACAGAGCCTAGAATCAATTTGTAAACATTGATTAGAACCATCGGGTTGACGGGGTCATCATATTAAAAGAATTTTGACTTGTTATGCATATAGTTCAAGAATCAGAATGCCTATAAAAAGTTGACTTTATCAGTCATTCAAAATGACCAATTTAGATCATACGCACGAATTTTATTTAAATGAAAATGTCAATAGTAACGTAACGCTATTTTGAGTTCCGTTACATGTTTCAGAAGATAAACTCTAGCTGATGTTTTTGTTGCTAACATGTACATTGAGTGATGTAACAAAATAACGAGCTCGGGTGTCTATCAGCGTTTTTTCTTCTACAAAACACGTAGTATACACATGGAAGCAAGTAATACTGCAGTAGTGCAGTAGTAATCATCAATGTAGAATGGAGCAAAAGCTATCAAGAGCAGCAGCAATAAATAAGTGTATCAAAGCTGATTCCCTCGGGTCTCTTAATTGCTCTTTTACTGTCTCTGATGAAAGATTTATAGGAAAAATCCTCGTTTTCCATTGACAGTGAACTGAACAGTGGAGTGCAGAAGACACCTTTCTTTCATAGCCAACAATTATCAATAGTCAACCAACCACATTCATACTTCCATACTACGTTTTTTAGCTAGAAGCGCAATGCAATGAATCTATCGAAGCCAACAGCATGCACACTTTTTTGCTAAATACAGCAGCTTTCCCGTTGACAATGGTAAAAGCAAAATCCTTAAACCAAATATCATATACGCTTTGTTTTATGAACAAATACAAATAATAGTAAAAAATAGTATTATGTATACTCACAGTAATTGTCAGCTTCAATAAAAAGCAAATTGATCTCCACTTTTATGCACTCCAAGAGAGCAATTTAATTGCTGCAAAAAAACACTCGCTTTCATTCGCACTGACTCTAATCAATCCCTCTTTTGTTGAATTCATAAAGTACAAGGGTGCCATTATAGCTTTTGTCTTCCTTGTTTCAAAAATACACTCATCGATTCGAATTCGAGCTAAACTTGCGAATGCAAAATAGTAATTATCGTTTATATTGCCTTGCGTTACAATAAAAGCCTTGGTACAGCAATTTTGGCCGCTTTCTTTTCCGGATGGCATTCAAACTGGCTTAGTTTTTTCCTGGTGACGTACAGTATTTTGCATACAAACGGGTTTCCCTCACTCGTTGTGAAGACAAGTCACAGTTACATATATATAGGTTCCTCACTATATACGACTGTAGCACTATAGTTTTCATCAAATTAATGGGATTTGAATCTTTTTTTGTCTGTATTTTTTTCCTGCAAATCGTCTTTCATGAATGCTACAAACTTGTAAACATGATTATCACGCTACTCACTCAGTCACTCACTCACATTGCGTTATCTTCTCCTGTTTTTGCTCGTGCTACACAGCAAACATCAAAATCAATGCTGATGCTTACGCAATGTAGTTGGGAAGTTGGGAGTATTTTCTCCTTGGTGTTTACTTGCAAATAGTGAAATCCAATCCCATTTATTCTTGCTGTCTCTACCATATAATTTTGTAGCTGGGAGAAACACTGTGTAGCTGTAGTTCAATCCCTAATGTTCCACTAATTGCCTTCAAGACCTCACCTTTGACTTTGATTGTCAAGCACACATTTATGCATAAAGTCACTTTCAGTAATATATTTTTAATGGGATGTCGGAGACATGAAGAAACAGGTTCATATGGCAGTTTAATTACCGTAAATCAATTTATATATAATATATGCACTCGTATGTTTGTATATAACATTCCAATTCAGTTGTAAAACTTGTAGCACGTACGGAGAAACGATAAGCGAGATGCAGTTGCAAAGCAGAGTAAAAGTCGGGTTAGAAGGAATCTAGCGTGCACTAGTTCACGCACTGGATGATAGCATCGAGAACCGAGATGTTGACTCATGAAATTCTCCTAGAGAACTGACGACGACCAGTTGAGTGCAATGGTGTGCTGCTGTAGTAAACCTACCTTCCATTCCATCCTCTTGATATCTCCTCCTAATAATGCTTTTTGGAGCAGGGCATGACAAGGAAAGTATTCAAACAGAGCAGCGTGTCTACCAAAAAGGTACAAAGTAGCAAACAAAGACTCTCACTCACTTCTGCTAGAATACTCGTTTTCCTTTAAAAATTCGATTGTGCTGCTGTTTGACGATTTGGGCTTTGGCTTGGCTTGTGCAATATGTAACTAGTAAGTTGTGTACACACACAACATGTACATGCTCACGTTCACCAGCAACGAAAAGTTGTAGTAAAAGTATGGAGTGTTTTCTGCTTGCCATTTATACTCTGTAAACTACCTAACAGAGTGATATTCCAGAGACACCAGGAATGCTAGCAAAAGTGTAATGGAACCAGTGTGTAAGCTAATGCCTGGATGCTAAACAACGCATTCCAAACGAGAAAACTGATACATCACCACCACACTATACAGCTCGAAAAGCAGTTTAATAGAAAAAATGCATGTTTTTTGGAGAAAGATCTGTAGCTAAACATTTTTTCCAGTTGTGTTTGGGACTGTAATAGTAGTACATACTCGTATCACACTTTAACCTATTCACATCGGTCTAACTTTTCCTGGCCATCCAGTTGATCCAGTACTTTACGAGTTTTAAATTTTTTGAGCACAGTCAATAGTAGTAGGACAAACTGACCTTGTATTGTTATCACTTATGTATTCCTGAATTCGAAGGACTTGTGCCGATTACTGAATAAGAATTAGTGATTTCAGGAAATTATTTCGCAACAAAACAGTTTTTAGCACTAAAAGCTTGGAAAACAATAACATTTTGAATGTTTTTAGGTACCTCATTAATCTGCGTTCTGTACCTGAAACTCTTTTAAATTTATACATGTAAAAGGTTATTGAAGATGAAAATGATCGCTGTATCGGTCTACACACATTGATTTCCCATCTGCCAAATTTACTATCAAGTACAAAAAATCCTTACTAACTCCTTGCTGAAGAAAAATTTCAACACATTTTGTTTTGCAATTTAAATATGGACTATGGATATATCCAATGTAAGATTTTTTTCTGAATTCCATAAATGCGAGTTATTGGGTACGCTTTTACACTTTTACAAAAAATGAGAAGATTGGAAATAAGATTACTTTGTTTTTTACTTGATGCTTGTTATGTAGCTGGTGTTTTTACACTTTTCTTGTGCATTTCGAATTGAGAAATCTTATGTTTATATAGCTGAAAACCTTATTTCTATAGCGTAATAAACTTACTTAAATCCTACAAACATACTATACGTATAAATATGAGTGCGACAAGCAACTTTAGTGGGTTTTATAACCTCAAGACTGTCAGGACTTTCAAGAGTTACCCTTTCCTTTTCTGTATAAACCGAAATGGAGCTGTTTGGATTTTTCTATTCTTATATATCATCAAATCGACAGAGTCGGCATGTCACTGTCACTGTACTTAGGCGCACACATCACACATGTGAGTGTCAAAAGTGTCATTTATTCCTACACAGCGGCTCAGTCAGACGTGCCAGATAGTTTATAGGACCGGTGTCCAATAATTCTGCTCTGACACATCGCTTTAGTTTTACTTTAAGAAATGCATATTAAAGTGATGATGAGTTATTCTGCAACTGAAGGACTGCATACTGCATATCACTTTTGTAAATAATGCACGAAGGTTATTAAATGAAAGTAACATCAACAAGCCATATTGGGGGAATTCACGAGGCCCCTTCGTTTCGTATCGTATCTTATCGGTTAACGAAATTAACAAACGAATCCTCGTGAATGGTCAAAATCCGTATTTCGTTTACTTCCCTTCGCTTCATACGTGCATTTAATAAATTCAGATGACAAGCGAAGCTAGCGCACCTATTTAGGTGTTTTATTTTCGCCAAGGTTTTTACCTATCTTCTCCCAAAGACCTTTTAATAATTCACTTAAATATACAAACTGTTAACTTCTATTAACGGCGAGAGCTTCGCTTGTCATCTCACGTTCGTTAATTATTCACCTCGTTAACCGAAAGATACTTCTCGTGATCGTATTCCTAATGGTAAAGGTTAATTTAACGCGTATGAACCATGCAAACGATACAAAGTGCTCGTGAATTCCCCCATTGATATCTAACTAAACAGGTAGCTTTATAATATTTATTTTCTTTGTTACAATGTAAGCAATTTTATTGCGAATCTCAAAAACAGTAAAATACTTCATTTAGTTCTCCAGTTTCGCTTTCTTCCTTCATTCTGTAATATCACCAAAGTAAATCGCAAACTTACTGAATTATAAATGCGGTAAATCAAATACTAATGTGAATAATTATGAGAAAATCCAGTTTTAGTCAATTGGAAATGTACAACCATGAAAGCTGTGAAGGTTCATTTACTCATTTACATTTCATAATGCAGCTGTATGGAACAAGGTTTCGCTAACCCCGAGAAGCGAGCTGAGCACCCACGTAATTACGATGATATTTCATTATCAGAAGTTGTACGCGTGCGAATTACACATGAGAACGCAAATTATCATATGGAGTCAATCGAAACAATAGAAATCGAATGACAAGGTCAATTTCATTAATTAATTCCACAAAAATATTTCCATGCTTTGGCTGAGGTTGAATATCTATCGTTGTAAAAATCAGTTTCCACTCACTGCTTTAGAATTCGTAATACTTGATGCACCAAATCTTGGGGGTAGCAAGCTGATTGGATTAAGAAGGTTGGAACACGTTTTTAAATTAAAAGATTATCCATTTGGGACGCTAGTTAGTATGTTTACAGCAAGAAAATTCCAACCTGGTTTGAGGTAATGACGTACAAAGATTTTAAACAATACCCCACCCACAATAAACTTCCTATTCCACCCACATTATATGTTACGCAACTGCAACTGGTGCAAATTGATCTGGCCCGTTGCACTCCCTCAACAACTCACTGGGGAATCGCAATCGTGGGCAGTTTCATTCACTAAATTGCTATAGCTAGGTTATCCAGTTTAATGGGATTTATTACATAATATCCTTTCTCACGCATCAACAGATAATATCCCTTGACTCCACAATAACTGCTGCATGCCCAAAAATTTCAAAATGCCAAAAGTTACGGGGTCACATTGAATTGTAAAAATTAGATGTGTCCAATTGAAAATTTTTTTTCAAGATTTGAAAACCTGCCCATACACATGCACAAGTAAAATAATATCCTAAAGTAAATCATGGGAAGAATAGCAACTGCATTCTCTTTCTCCTACACGGTTATTAAAATATCAATTTCCTTTTCGTCTAGACTATCTATATAGCGTGGCTGTGACTTGACATTTTTCCCAACACACTTTTAATGGGACTCAAGAGGGTTTGTAAAGTTAGTATATGACTTAATATGTATATATAACACCAGTTGCATCTCTCTGTTTGCTGAAACAGTAGTCAATGTTTTGCATGCCAACGCACATAATCAGGTTTATTTTGGTTTTGTCCCACATCCATGCATTTTCCCTAAATGAATGCAGTTCTTTCTTCATTTTACAACTTCTTCTCTGCCGACGGTTTCCACACACGGATAGCTTATTTATTGTGAAGCTCAACAAATCTGAATTCTTTCTGGCAGCTGAAGTTTCGGGGAAGACCACATGTGTGCGCGGTGTTTTCTTGTAGAGAAAATGAAGAGCTAAAACTAAAACTTCCCAGGATTTTTTTTACAAAGTGTGAGAAAAAAGTCACTGAAAATCAAGAAGTCTAAATCTTTGTGTATATTTGTATTACTGAGCCGTATTTATGTTCTACAACCGTGGCACTTTTTACTCACTTCATTTTATATTATCCTATGTGCATCTGAACATTTTTCCCTTCATTGTATATTTGTGTAAAGATGTGTGTAACTGGTGATCATCATCATCTCTCCCCCCTGCACCATCAACTATCATCATTTAAAATCGTTCCGTCTTTTTCATTTTCTACTTCTTCTGCCTTTTGATTAGTTAACATAAGGTTACACATGTAGTATGAAGGGAATCCCTTGTCTTTTTCAAGTTTTTTATCCTTTTTCTGTCGCTCTTTGTCTTCTCTTGAAGGAAGGCATTCGCCCGTAAAATGAGCGTATTTACATTCCTTGCTTATCCATCTGGATTACTACTGCATACAAGTAAGAGTAAAAATCATGAGCTTTCATAGTATCCTTTTTTGTGTACACATGTATGTTAATGTAATGTACACACTCAACAAAAAAACAACTGGAATGAATAGATAACTTTAAAACTCTGCTTTGACTTTTCCTAACTCATTGCATTGATGAAAAGGAATGCTGATAGGGATAAAGTCGAATAGTCAACTCAAAATCCAATGAGAATATGGAACAAAAAATAGCAATAAAAGTAGCGCATATATCCCAAAAATTGAGAGTTAAAACCGTTCCAATTATACTGATCATCAGAGACGGGGGAAGATTGCGTATTATTGCATCTACAACTATGAGTGTAGCAAATATGATAGGGGTTTTTTTACAACTTCACACGATGAAAAACATTTTTATCGACGAGTAAACGGAGTCAAGCTATCGTTCACCTTTTTTGTTGTTTCAAACTCTTTCCATGTGTCAACCAAAGAGTTTTAGTACTTTTGCACTTTGAACAACGAAGCAGTCATGACTTCTGTTGCTTCTACTAATTATTATAAGATCTTGCAAAGAATTCTCCTTGTTTCTCCAGTTTTACAATGTCTTCACAAAATTTAGGATTAGGAATGGATATGTTCAGCGTGAAAATAGCTCTTGCAATGAAAATATTCAGGAGTCAACCCCAGGAGAGTAAATGCCACCAACAAAGACGACAGAAAATGGCGTTTCTAAAGAGGAATGGTGCAAGTCTTACCTAAAAAATTTATTCATCTCAGTTGGAAGAAGGTTTTCAGCTACCTCCACTGTTGCCTATCACTTCTATCCGTGTGCTAAAACATTGAGGGAGATTTCGTTAAAACTTTGGCACAAGGAAAAGTTGTTCAATCGTTGACATTCTAGGAATGCTTTTGAAGTTTCTCACGAAACCCGTGCGTAAGTTTAGCATTTTTGCAATTTAAGGTATACTGGTGAACGAAAAATGAATTTCTTTCTGGTGGCTGCCTTGTCTTCTGTCCTGTCAACGACAATGACATGTAACTTGATCCTTATAGCATTCCTTGCTCCTGTTTTTCAACTCGATGGGTTCAAAACAGAAAATGATTGTTCTTTTCTTCGAAAAACGCAACAGCTTCATTCAGTTTCAAGCTGTTTTTTTTTGATATTTTTGAAAATTGAAGAAAATATTCAATATGATGTGTTATAGAAAAGTTGATATGACCTAGTATCGCAATGATTCAATATATTTCATACTGGAGCATATAAATAATATCAACATTTCTTTCATAACTTAAAGCGAAGTCTTTACTGAATCAGAAAATGGGTTCAATACTCACCAACCAATGTGAGCTTATTGGAAATGAAAACAGTCATGCCTAAAAAGTGTTGAAAAAGGCTTCCAGGCACAAACATTCCACAAACAGAGATTCATATCTTGCTTCCTTATTCAAGGCACATCAAAATATCGCTGGGATGCGTGCATCCATTCCTTTTTCTCTTGAATCCCTTCAAGAGTCATTAATATCTACAGTTCAACAGCAGCACTTTTCTTACTAGCCCACTTATTGACTACCTGTTTGAGCGAGCGTGGAGTGGAGTAGTGTGAGAAAAAAGGCAAACGAAACGAAAGTGATACTTGACTACCGAGCTCAGCCTAGCGTGATACAGCGACGCGACGGTCCGTCATCGGTATTCCACTTTACAGTTGCTTTTGCAGGTTGTACTATTACGCTAGGGTTCATATTATACGAGCTCATGTATTCTTTTTCTCTAGCTATATATTCAACGTTTTTATGCCTCACATGGAAAGGTTTGACAAGGATCAACAACAAATACATCAACGTTCCAACATGACTCTCCTCTCCCCTGAGGAATCCCGTACGTAGCATCCCATCATATGTATATGATCTCTTTTCAGCGTATAACACGAGTTTAATAATAAACGAATACTTCATAGGCAGACGATAATATTACTCAGGTATTATATTATGTGTGCATACGTTTGTCAATATCATTTCATATGTCTCATTCCAGGCCCAAGTAAATCACATTGAATGTTTGTTAGCTTACCTTACCTACATTTGCTGTGGAGCGAAATGAAAGCAAAAACATTTACTCAAGTCCAGCACGTCATCAAAATATCCCCCCATGTTAATAATTCCTTATTCACATACACCTGTAGAAATACGAATTTTCAACCTGCGTCTGTGTAGTACTTGTAGTAGTAAAAATTCATCGCGTAATCTGACAAGGGCATCCGCTAACACGCATTCTGAGCTCAGGTTTATTATGAATACTACGTACAGGACCATCTTGGCTCAGATATCACGGTATCCCACTCGAAAAAGGGTACTTTTCACAAATTCTTCTTAAAGATGAGGGTACAGGCGGCCGTCGGTTTTCTCTTTCCGTAAATTGCATTATTGGTGGTGGGCGACTCTAAATATAATGATAATAATCAAGGCAACTCTTTCTAGTAGTACGAGTAGTAAAGTAGTAATGTGGCTTTTACTATGAATGTGTGTGCTCATAAATGTGCATTCCTTCGGCTACTGCATCATACGAGGAAGACGTTCAGTAATATGATAGATTTAGGTATATAGAATGCACTAATGTATATATAATGCAACTCCCTAGCCTTTTTACAAGTTCATGAATGCGTGCTCATAAGTATTTTTCTTTGTCTCTTTCTGGTGATGGTTATAGCAGCAACTTGAGAAGAAAAAACTCTCATTCCATTCCCTTCTGGACTCCATTCTCTTTTTCGACGACTGTAATAATGAGTGTAATAATAACGTGGAACTAGAAAAGGGTTGAGTTGCAAGAAGAAGAAAAGGTTTGACTTTGATGTTGATAGTGCTATGCTGCTGCCGTTTGGTTTGTGGTTTGGTTTCAAATATGCATTGTTTACGTGGATTATTGTTAGAAACATGTCAAGCGTTGAAAGTTTTTTTATTACGTTCCCATTTAACAGCCCGACAACAGGTATGTGTCCCTATATTACGATATATAATATGTATATGCTTTAATGTCAATCAACTCCATTGGCCACGCTATGGAAAGTGTACCTTACCTCATTCACCATGATTGTGATTACGATACACATTTTTTATTGCCCGAGAGAGGAGTATAGTAGTGTCTTGCTAAGCTTGATTTTTATTACGGACACTTGGATTGAAATCCATAAAAAATGGACAATTGGATCCTCAAAGTAAAATACCAACATGCGTAAACCATGAAATGAACGCTTGCGCTTGCACGCATGCATTCATAAATGAGAAGGTGAGCTAGGGTAGGCAAAAAAGATGGATAAAATAGTTTCTCCATTTTTACATGGTCAAACTATTAAATACATGGTTATTCTGGATTTATGGAAAAAACTACTTTACATGCTGTTTCGCAGGTTATATACCTACTATAACGTTAAGGAATGTTATTTAGCAGTTAACAGTTCATATAAGTATAGTTTTTGAATCATTAAGGCAATTTTGTCAACGCTATTTTTTGTAATCGATAAGGAAATTTTTGATAAATTGTTCATTTGCAAGGGTCAATTACATACTAACACCATTCTTTTACTTGAGTAATTTCTTCTACTCATGAATAAAGTAGTTCCACGTTGTGTTACAGGCAGAAAACGTCTAAGGTAAAGAATAATTATTCTTTGAACTTTTCCTGCCCAATCGTAACACAAATTGGTGATTTTGTTGAAATATTCATCCACATTGAAAGATTTAAAGTGTAATATTAGTCGAAATGAATGGTTTTAGATCAATTCTTTGACGAATTAGGTTTATTCTAGCTTAATTTATCTACTACGTACCATTTCAATGATACTCAGACCTAACGACGCCGTTTTAGAGTTTAAAACTGATGAATTCTGTTTAAAAAATAGAGAAAAATATTTCCATATATCCATTTTACATTACATGGAGAAAACCATTTTTATTTCTCCATGTTTAAACATGTTTTAACCATGTAGTTTAACCATAATATGTTTTTACACTTTCCTACCCTGGAGCTAGCATTCCAGGAAGAGCAAATCAAGAAGGTATAAAAGGGCTTATAACTTTTCCTTTCATGCCTCTGCTACAATCAAGTGTAGCGTGGAGCCTACGGTTTCACATCATCGTCAACACTCTGAAGAAATAAATGAAGACTGAGACCAGCATGTGTACATGTGTTACTATAAACTAATTCCATACCACGAACGAGAAAGCTAAGTTTGTAATTATTGTGATGTTTATTTGTAACTTTTTTATGCACTTACCGACCATGCCTTACACATTTTCATGAAGGAATCTCAAACAAGTGTAGAAACTTGAGATAACAAAAGATGTACCTGATCAGTCCTCTCCATCGGCATCCCTTCATTTCACCTTGAAACTAGATTCTATATCGGAATACCACAACACTGTAGGTTCTTTTACTATTTTTTATCATCTTATTTTCACTCTGCCTTTCTAGTCTGCAGCTAGTGAATAAGGCCTGCCGGTAATAAAGTATGAAGGAATAGAAAAAATGCCTTGTCTACTGTCTACCATCATCACATCACACTTCATTCCTTTATTCAAGCACAGATTGCTCGTGAGTTGTAAAAGTAAACAATAATTGAATAACCATTTTCATTCCGCTAATGTTTCATTCTTTAACTCTTCCAGGTACATAGTTTTTTTAACGCGAAGTATGCAGCATCTTACACGAGTATCCTATGTGTTTATGTTTCAGTTTCATTACTTGTAGATATGCCATGAACATTGAATTCAGCCGGTACAAGGTATTCACCTAACCATCATCATCATCATGGAAGAAATGCAATGTCACTCGGGCTGTTACAAAAATGCATGTTATGGCCGTACAATGTAATCTCCTGGAATCGCTGAATCATCTATTGAGGATTATGCTGAATGAGTTTGCATTCTGTTACAGAATATTCTTGAGCAACTTAAGGCTTAACTGGGAACATGCTTCTTGTTAGAAAAAACTACTGAAATGTGAAAGTTAAATTATCATGTTGGAGAACCGAACCAGGCAGAAAGGCATGTAAATTTTCATCAGAGTGATTACGAACGCATTCTCATCCAAAATTGAAATCCGTTCCGTTTTAATTCTGTTCCAGATGCATTTTCAGGTGTGTGACTGACGGTGGGTACGCGGGTTAGCGTAATTGCTTCTCACTGTAAGTAAATGAGAAGGCAACAATAAAATAAACTTGTGCACGACTCGTGTCCTTATTACACATAAATACTATATATAGTGCAAGAGTAAGAGGTCTCATAAATCATTAATTTCATCATCAAGAAAATATTATTATTATACCATTTCAGTCAGCTTACTATTTTAAGATCTTTTGATCTGCTTCCAGTCTAATATTATTCAACAATATCGGTGGCATGACCAACCCCATGCTTTCTCTGATAAAAGCAATATTTACAGTTTATAATGAGAAAATGCTAGTCTGAAGGGAAACTTTATCAATATCAAATGTGCTTTATCTCTATCAAATGTACTGTCTAAAAATATGCATAGAAAGAAACAAAGAGTAAGAAAGAAAAAATCATATATGACGCAATGCACAACATTGGCCCACCATCATCGCCATTAACTCCCATTGTATTGCTTGGCAGGTAGGAATGATAATGAATTTCTTCGATCGTAGCGCAATGTGCCTTTCTTTTAACACTATCTTATCTACTCATTTATCGACATTTGATTCCTCACACGTTTTATTGAGCAGGAATATAAAATATTTTGACTAATGAACATGTGTAGCAACAATCCGTCCCTATAATTTGTCCCAATTCTAAAAGAAGCATCAAACCAGCCATAAATTGAAGTATGCATCAATAAATAAATCAGGTCTTGTTTAAAATAATATGAAGACCGACAAAGTAAATATATGTATGGAAGACTTGTTTCATTTTGGGATACATTCGATCAGTCAGTCATGATAATTTAAAATTCGGTTTGATGAAACGGTTTCCAAAGTTTACTGTGGCAATATTTATTTTACAACTTGGCCCAATCTGTTTTCTGGTAGTTGTCGAAAAAGCACTTCACGTTTTGCTGCTTGGATTTCTGCTACCGGTATATCAAGTTTATGGAATTAGAATAATGAGATATTTGAGAAGTTCCAAAGGACTCTGTTGAAGCGTGATATAGGTATTTATGAATTAATGAATGAATTTCCTATATTGCGATGGATTTCATGAAACATTAATAGTTTATAGCGTACGAGGTCAGGAAACGTGCAATTTTTACAATGTTGGGCTCTGGTTGCATTAATAAACCAAAAGATAAATCGATTTCTAATACACGATTTGTTGTTTTTCTGAAAATGAATCGCAATAGACCAGCGAAAACCTTGAAAAACCGTTGCATGCTGTGCTCATGTCCAGTACCAGTAGCATGATATAATCATAATGGTACTGTGTTTTTGTAATTTCGTAGAAACTCTTTAAATCTAGAAACTGAGAAGTACACTACCAACTACGGCAATAAAAATAAAACACTTTATCATGTACATCCAGTTATTTTAATAGGTAATAAGTAGGTATTAAATTTTCTACTACTGCTGGCTGACCACCAAATCTACAGTGAGTAGCAGCGCATTTCCTTTCCAGAACCAATCCCAACTTTCCGGACATCATAACATAAAAGTGAATGTTAATGTCCCTTGTACCAATTTTCATTATGCAAATGAAGGGAGCCAAATCCAGTTTCATGTTGGTGGCTGTTGCATATTGTCAGTAATCATGGCACTGCTTTATTGCTACCATGTGATGTACGTACTATTGACCCCCAGTGAAACTTCAAAAAGAATAAAAATACGCGTAAGAAACTCCGATTTATTTTCCCATTGTATTCCACTTTCATTACTCCTCATCCTATTTCTAGTGTGGCAAGCCTTTAATTAAACTGTCCTATTATTTCTGCATTTATTACCTAGAATAATGATAATGTAGTGCCTCAATGGGCCTTTTATCTTGTATATTGTGTTCCTACCTCAAGCATACACAGACAACAATCAGCAGTATATTATATAATGGCTTATGACCTTTCCATTTCATCCTATTAGCCATTTGTCTCCAAAGCAGTGGTACGCCCACAACTTTTACATGACCAAACGATGATCCCATTCTATTTCTCAAATTCCATCGGCATAACAAGGGCCATTTACTCAACAAAAAGGTGCTGGGATGTTAAACTAACAGAAAAACGAGTCTCGTTACTATTAATTCCATTTGTTAATGTTATATATTTTTCCCTTACTTCTTAGGGATGAACAAAGCCTTCAAAATAATGGTGACTCGAACAGAGGTCCATACGCTATTCAGTTTCAAAACAACAATGAGTGAGGATGATGCATTCCATGCCTTGAATTCGAATGCATGTACGTACATATTCCCTTATATTTACTAGATGACACATAAAAGTCCAAAAGTCTAAACCTTGGGTCGGATGAGTTTCTCTAAAAAATCAGAGCATTATGTTTGTTTCATGGAACACAACATGACGATAGTATTATGCAATTGCATGAATACGCATGAAGTACCTGAGAAACTAGCTGATTTATAATCACTACAATGTGGTGTCCATTCTCCGAGCATAATGAAATGTAAAAAGTGATGCTTAAGAGTACAAAACATGAAAGTGAGCAGTTATGCTACGTATTCAAACGGCGCAGCAGGTGGGCTATGAAGACGACCCACAGACCGACTGAGAGTGACCGTTTCTCCGTCCCTATATACATTCTTGTGATGTAAGAAGGTTCTTTCAAAATGGTAGTATGGTGTGTTGTACATTTAGGTAAATTGTTTGTTCCAAATGATTGGAGATCCAGCGTCAGGTTGATTTCATCGACTGTCATATAGATGCAGACTGGAGTACTACTCAATGAGCAATACTACGAGAACAAAAGAAGGGATCCATTGTGGAAAATAAAAGTTGTAAAGGAAAATTGACTCCGAGGACATTGTGCTATTAGGAGTTTACTTCATAAAAATGGTAGAAATGGATATCTCACTGGGAAAAATAAAGTGGTATTGGGTTGTCTGTCATAGAGGGACAATAGTTATATGATGACCTTTTCTTTGAAATCCTTTGATTTGTAAGGACACTCTGTCGGAAACTAGAAACAAGTCAAGCTTTCATTGAAATAATGTTTACGCTTGCAAGTTCGAATGAACACTTGTAGTACACAGTACAGATCCTCATGATATGATAGACGATAAAATCTTTAAGTACTGCATGTAAACTACAAAATACACATAAAAATATTTGTATTGTAGACTCGCATTTGTTCAAGCTTCCTAAATCTTGAATAAATATCAGATTTAATTACAAAATTTTAAGACTATTCAAGTTCTAAATTGAATACCTGGAAATCACGATGATTCTGAAATAAAGATTTTCATGCATGTATGTTTAGAAAACTATTGCCATATATTTAATCATTTAATCCGACAAAACCTGACCTTTCTTTACTTCACATTTCATAAGTTTGATTTACAGTACTTGGATGAACCATCATCATCACATTTTTCGTCAAGTCGGCAGAGGCGGAGCACATCTAATGATTGACTGACTGCTACCTGAGAGCAGGCTCCTAAATAAATGTGTAACGAAATCGCGACAGGCAATCCGTTTTGCTGTTCCTTTACCTTTGGGTGAGAGGTGAATATACTCGGTCTCCTTCCAAGTCCCCATCTTTGCTTTTACCTTTACCTGCACCTATTCTTCCCACTTTTCGATGTTCAATAATCAATGAGCCTTGAGTAACTTTAACAAAAGAAATTACAACTGGGCAGGGTTCAGCAGACGCCAGTCAAAGACTCCTTTGGCTCCAGTCGCAGTCAGCCAACCTATATTGTTGCATATATATCCGCGTCTGTGAATCCAATAAGGGACAAAGTCTTGTAAGATGATGAGTGAAAACGAGCAATCTCTCATCCCACCCCATTTACACATCTTATGTGTTCTCCATTTTTCATAGCAGGTCACCATCCATTAGCTAGCAGGAAGGTTTGGGTAGTTGTAGTTCTATGATTTTATGAACTTGACTTATTAAATTACTCTATAAAAAGGGAGAAACACAATACAACACCTTTTCAGTGGAGCATTGTTGTGGGAATAGGAATCCCTGTTGAATCTTTCAAGATGCGAGACTCCAACAACTACGCACGACGACTCTCAATTTTCGTTTCCTTCATAGTAGGTCCTCTGCTCTGCAACTAACCTTATTCAAAACGGAAAATGCATATATTATTCTTGTTTACCCCAAAGTTATTAAGGGATAAGTGGCACAAAAGATCTGAGAAGAGATTTCGTACATTCATTCTAAGATAAGTCATTGTCAAGCGACAATGTGTACATTATGTTGTGTATGCAGCTTATTATGCAAGGCAGTGTGTACATTGAACAATTAGACAAGGAAGGAACCCGAAAAAATGGATTATGGCAAGCGGGTGGACCCCATGTACTACAACGCACTATCATACCACAACAACAATCAGGCCATCCGTCTTTTGAGACGATAAATGTCAGTCTGGGTGACGCCACTGCTGGCACACATAAGTTCACACTTCACAGGAATCTTCTTAGAATTGATCATTCTTGCTCTACGATTATAACAATGGTTTGCTTATCCAAACTCAACCGTCCTTATTATTAAAAACATAAAATAATCTGTTGATTGTTGCTCAATGAACATGAAATTAGAGCGAACTATGTATGAAGATTCCAGATCTATGCGCCTAATAATTCCAGTGGGTTGGCCCTAGTCAGGTGAAGAATTAAGAAAGGAGACCTATTTGGAGAAATGGATTCCTGGAAGAAATGTCACTGCTGTTCTCTTGTGCGTACACAAAAGAAAACTTGGAAAATGGCTTGGCTGGTACTACACCTTATTTCAATTTCAGAAGCCTTAAAACTCAACCATGCTGCGTTCTTATGAAAACAGATTTCCAGTAAGAATGTTGACAGTACGGTACAAACTATTTGTAATTCCATATAACAATGCTTTGTTTTGCTCCACCCAATATTTTCACATACCTGCCCGTTCCTAGTAAATATCACTTGGAACAATTTTAAAACAACAAACTAATTTTATGTGAATCCCATTACTTTCAACAAAACCGCCACATCTAGACGATCACACACATTGTTTTATTATATGTTTAATTTGTAATTTATTAATTATCCTTATAATAGCAATTATCAAGTTAACATGCGAAGTCCAACAAGGTATAGTTTTTGAAAAAATTGTAATTACTTCTGTATGAGAAGTAAAAATTCATACTATTAAAGTCAATCTAACGCAAAAAACATTAATATTTATAACAAATGTTCCATTCATTACACAAGAAGCAAATTATGCCTTAGAACTAGCAGTCAAGCACCGGTATACTCGATTCACATAAAAATAATTAACTCAACCTCAATGATTCATTCGGGGGAAGAGTCCTTGACAAAAAAAGGAGACTACAACAGCTCAATGTTTATTACTACTTTGCTGTCTGTACAAATGCATAAAAACAGAATAAAACTAGCTACCACTTATAAAACTTAATTCTTCATCACGCAGCTTTAAAATTTTCTTTTCAATTTCACTCGTTTCCTGCCCATTCCTTTCAAGTGCGTACAACTCTAGCTCTGCATCAAGTATTTTTCGTGAGATCTACAAATACAATTATCATAAGTACTTACATGTTGAGCAGCTACCTCAAGATTTTCATGATTCAATAGATACCTCTTCTTTAGAACATAATTTAGGATTAGTAGTAGGATTTCCATTATTATTACTCGTAGAATTCTGAGCAAGATTGCTATTCACGACGGCAAGATTTCGACCAAGTTCCCCACAGCTCTTCTGAAGACTTCCAATTAGTGCCTTATAATCTTCTATTTGTTTAGGGTTCATCCTATCACGATTCGTTTCCAAGTGTAAGATAAGCTTTTTCTGTTCTTCGATTTGCGTCGTCATTAGTCTCATCATGCTGTCTCGTGTCTTCAGTAGATCGGCGCTATAACTGTCATTTTGAGGTTTTTTGGGAGTTTCCAGCAACGGCTCCAAAGGCTGTAGCACGGGCGCACTGTCAACATCAACAGGTTCATCGTCCTTTACCTACAAAAGGTAGACAAGTTAGTTTTTAAAAACCAAATGTTATATTTTGAATTTCATTAGTAGTAGTGGTAGCAAATTTTGAACCGTTACTTACCACTTCATTGGGCCTATCAGCTATAGCTTGGTCCAAGGGCGCACCTCCAGCACTCGTATTTGTGTCCTTTACTGGAATGAAACTTGGAAGACCGGCTTGATAAGGTTGTTCTGATAAATATTTGGATTTAACTTTACTCTGTGGCTCACTGGTGTGACTGAATTCAAATTCATGTTGTTGGTTGCCCTTACTTTGATCCTGAAAGCATAAAGCATATGCGGCATTCAAAGTTAGTCCAGTATGAAAATCACCTTTTTGACTTCATGAGAGTAAAGTATTGCTAGTCCTTTTTACCTTCTCCTTGTTATACCAAAACACCCTGATGAACCTATTGTTAAGCACCGCATCTGATGACCTGTACGCTTGGTGAGCTTCATCTTGATTACTAAATGTTACCAAAGCGCCTTCCGGATCGTTGTCCCAGTTTGTTTGTATGCTAACAACATTTCCGAATCTACTAAAATGGTTGATGAGTGCCTCGATTTTATTCAGGTCCTGTGGTATTTTTCGTACTTCTAGACAACAGTTTCCCATCTGCTTTCCAGATCTTACTCCCAATCTTCTGAAATCAAACATTCCTCGTCCTCGACCTCGTGTTCCAAATACACCTCTACACATCCATGGTCCTCCAGGAAATGGAGGCTCTCCAAATGAAGGACCTGGAGATGACTGAGCACTACCGTCAACCGGAATTGTAACCAACTGGCGTGGCATATGAAATCCATACGGACGCATTAGAGATGGGTGTGGTGGACCACCGCGGCCAGAAAAAGGAGCTGCATCAAAGTCTATAAAAAGTATTAGTGAATTACTTACACACTGATTAAATAAATTGTTAATAATTATATCCACTGACTTAGATGTCTTGGCCTAAATTGATGTCTAGGTCGTACTTGTCCATTCCAGCCGAAATGAGGGAGTATTCCGGGACTTTCCGGGTAATATTCCCCTGTAAAATAAATACATCACCAATATATCAACTGTACCTAAAATCAATACTAAAAGTGAGAACTGAATCTTGTTACCATTTCCTGGATGAGGATGCCGTAAAGGATTGAAGACATTCATGAAGCTTGTCATAGGTTTATCTGACAGTTGTTTTGGTCCAAAATTATTTTGAGCAACTGAAGCAGGGACAGGGACGTTCCGACCGACAACGTCTTCCAGAACGAACGGATCTGTGCCATGATCATATGGGCACAACTCTCCGCGTAAGCACAGACCTTTCTCTAAAACATTTTTATTAAATAATGAGGTAAAATCTTATCAGGACGTCACCAACTATGAAACTAAGTAAGGAAACTTACCATCGAAATCGCGACAACGGGTGTTTCTTAATTTTTCTATAAAATTAAAACAACCACCTTACCAAGGTATGAAAAATTAAAACTTAAGTGAGCTAAACGTTATTAACAACTGACCATCGCTTGTTGGCTGTTCCCGTGCGTCTGGTTTAACAACCTTACTTTTGACTGAACACTTAGTATTGATGTTATCCAAAAGGCTGTCATTGTCAGGAGTAGGAGCTCTACCTTCCACTTTACTGGACAATCGTTTAGTTTTACGCGGAGATAAGGATCTTGACATACTCCTACTGAAACTAGAACGTTTGTGACTTAGCGGAACAAGCCGCTTCATCGGGGCCGGGGATATTGATTTATTCCTCAGCACAGGAGATCTCATTAACCTGCTACGATATGAACACATGATTACTGATTGCAAAAAAATTAATATGGAAACAATAAATGATTATTGATCATGAACACAAGCATGTTGACAATAAATTTTATTATCGATATTGCATAGTAAAATTGCCATGATTTTTAGGGGCCATTTCTCAGCTTTTGGAGTGACCTAATCTTGAAATTGGTCACATATGTAGCAAATTTTGTCTAATTTCACATACTTTCGTTACAAAAATGGTATGTTTCTTTAAAAAAAGTTATAAACAAAATGTGGAAGTCCGTCGTTAGGTCATTTAAAAATGCATGTAAAATTTTGCACCCTACTTGAAACGAAAATAAAACTTTCTGAGAAACATACCATTTTTTTCTAGTAAACTTTAATGAAAAGTTCATGCGATTTTGTACCAACAACATGATTTGCAGAGTTAGGTCATTCCTAATTGTTTAGTTTTCATGCGAATTAAATGAGGTCCAGTTAGCGTGCATTTACATTGGTTTTGGAGTGCATTTTCAATATAAATGCGTGTACATATGTATGGAAACCAGTGCATTTAGGATCCGTGCATTAACTTGATCAAAGTCATCCTTATACCAGTAAGACTTTGCATTCTCAGCATGATGTAAAACTGGCTGTATTTAGTGCGCGAATGAAATTCCACACGTGAGTGAAAAAGCTGGCTATCGGAATCTCGATTGCAGCGATGTTATTTTCCGAACTTTTTATGTTATATATTGATAGATTTCGTATTCTAAGACTACATAATTTTTCCTTTTTCGGGGTAAGTTAAGACAAGCGAGCTGGAGCGACCTGACTTTTGAAACATAAAATGCGATTTGCGCCTTCATTTATTAACCGGTTTGACCTGAAATTTTGGATGCCCCTCCTTGCTGAAAGGCATGAATAACTACTAGATCATAATACACACCACCTAGGCGCACCCAATCCATGTTTTAAATTTTCAAAATCAACAGTTCAAAAAATTTATAAATGGCGCCAAAAGCATTTTTCATAATCAATCAACTCTGTTTATAACGCTTAGACAATGGCAAGCATTTTAGAGAAAAATCATTCAAATTGGTTAATTAGTTTAAGAGTAATTTGAGTTTAAGTATAATTAAAATATTAATTAAAATTTCGTTATAACTAGGCTAAACTAAGGGTCCCGTAATGCAGCTGTGCAGTCAGAAATAAAATTTAATCGATTTATTTAACAAAAACTCGATTTCAATTTTTTTCATGTATTAGTTTTTAACTGAAACCCATTAACTACTACTCAAACATACTGCCTGAATCGTCACAACCAAACTATAAACCAAATTCCCAAAAACGGGCATTCGCGATTTTCGACATGACGGCGCAGATAAAGATTCCCGTCAGCTCGCTCCTGGACCAGGTAAACCAAGTCTCTTGGAAAACCAGAAGGACTGTCCTTCGTAAAATGACGAGAGGAAAACCCGTGCTCTTGTGTGCTCGATAGAACCTTTCGTTTGGGCGCCAGACCCATTCTACCTGGAGGATTTCTCCAAATGTAGTTTTTGAGGAAATGATTGAAAATACATAGTCAGAAATCACTCAGGGATTCCGAATCTGCAATCAGATCCGTGGTATCACATTCCGTTTGGGCGCCAGATCCATTTCTTTATTTCGAACCTTGGATACTCCGTGGTGGATTTCTCGAAATGTGATTTTTGAAGAAATGATTAAAAAGAACTAGTCAGAAATCACTCAAGGATTCCGAACCTGCATCAGATCCGTGGTATCACATTCCGTTTTGGCGCCAGATCCATTTCTTTATTTCGAACCTTGGATACTCCGTGGTGGATTTCTCGAAATGTGATTTTTTGAAGAAATGATTAAAAAGAACTAGTCAGAAATCACTCAAGGATTCCGAACCTGCAATCAGATCCGTGGTATCACATTCCGTTTGGGCGCTAGACCCATTTCTTGATTTCGACCTCCGGGTCCACCATGGAGGATTTTTCCAAATGTGGGTTTTAAGAAATGATTGACAACACCTAGTCAGAAATGACTCAAGGAGTCCAAATCTACAATCAGAATTTATCTACGACCCTTAGTTTTCGAGAAAATCCAGATTCTCGATTTGGAGATCGGCATGGAGTCAAAATGCGAACGTCCAGTTTCGACGATTTAAGAAAACAATTAGTCAGAAATGACTCAAAGAAGTCCAAATCTGCAATCAGAATTTGCTACCACTCTTAGTTTTTGAGAATTCGAGATTCTCGATTTGGAGGTCGACATGGAGTCAAAATGCGAATGTCCGATTTCGAAAATTTAAAGTTAACACCTGCTGGCCAGGATGAACCATGAATGTTTAGTGAACTTGGTTCCAACAGGTAAAATGTTTTCCCAAGAGCCTTCATCCCGGTCACAACTCGAAAGTTAATCCAGCAAAGTGTTTTAAAATTAGCGAATAGATAAATATTTTCGCGATTTCCGAAGATGCGTAGTAATACCACGCAGAGTCTTGTTCATTTGTAGGCGGAAGAGATGGAATTGCAGGTGGAATTAGATACTAGAAAAAATTGGAAGAAGATTAACCATGGACGATGACACTGGACAATGGAGACCAAACTAATTTGCGCAAGCTTACACTATTATGCAGTTGGAGTAGAGCGAATTGAGAAATTGAAGCATTAGAGTATTCGCATAGTACTATACTTTGGAAGCATTCGTACCCGATCGTAGCAGGAAACTTTGTGAGGAAAAATGTCAAGAACTGGAAGATCACCTGAGGACTCTTAGAGCCCGGTCGATTCATTGGATCCAATGATGTATACTGTAAGAGATTTAGGTATTGTGGATGTTTTCAGCCAGATGACAGTGAGCTAGGAAGTCAGGAATGGATGAAAGCTCTCGCAGTCAGCGAATCAACTATCTATGGATCACGAATTCCACAGAGACTATTTCTCGCAGACCATTGATTTATCAAATTAAAAGTGCAGAGTTCAATACGGCAATAATATAAATGGTAATGCTCGGGAAATAAAATGAAGAGTTAGTAACGAAAAAATAGTAGACATTGCTATAAGAAAGAGTTGGGTGCGACGATTGAATTTTCCCGAGTCGAATGTTTTATGTTTTAGAGTGCTTGAAACAAGTTAAAAATAAACGCTGGTAGAGTAAATCTATTCTCTTTAATTATCACTTATTCTCGTTAATTATCACTTATCTTCCACAAATATAACTTATCCTGTTCAATTGTAGCTTT